>JAYJMB010007966.1:0-52044 GCA_036873735.1 Pouteria campechiana
TTCCTGCCCCCCCCCCCCCCCGCTTGAGCTACCATCCAGATAGGGACCAACAAAGGAGTATTTTTTAAGAACTTAAATCTTCTACAGAACCTTCCACCTAAGGCCAAGAGCTTCAACTTCTAAATATCTATTCAAGAGTTTCAATCTTCTAAATCTCAAGGCCTTCTTAGTCATACATTAAGGGAAGAGCTTTTACAACACAAAGAGCCACAAAAACCTTTAAGCCTTCCCCTATGCTTTCATCGAGATATTTGTAAAAGTATGCTTAAACTACTTTATCCATTTCTTTGTAAATGCTCTGAGTTGATAGTGTGGATCAAACTCAAGAAGGGCTATAACTTTCTATTGAGACAAGAGCCATTAGTTTATCCCCCGTGAAGGTGGAATCCATGAGACTACTGGGAGCACTATGTTTATGCCCCTAGAGTTGGAATCCAAAAGAGTATTGGGAACACTTGTTTATACCCCCTAGAGTTAGAATCTAGAAAAGTTTTGGGAGCATTATTATATTTTTATTATATGGGATATAGTGGAACCCAAGTATAACAAGTATTAAAAGAGGAAGCAAAATAAACAAGAATAGAACAACTTGAAAAGATTTGTCATATTGGAATGAATCAAACAATTTCCATTATGTTATTGATTATCCTCAATTAATTACACTTGCTGTGTACATTAGAAAATTACATATTCGCATCCCAGACCACAAGTGGTCCTAATTAAGCTTCACAATGGGAGAAAACCCTTAATTAAAAGAAAAAAGTATAATGCATCTTAGAGACCCAAAAATAAAAACACACTCTCTCTCAAAATAAATGTGTATTGTCTTTGAGATCACCAAGCACAAGTTGATGGCTTGATATTTAAGAGATTCCCTCAAGCCAATGGGAGATAGGATGACACGACTCTAGATTGGGTTCCTAGACACTAGAGTAACCTAAAGAATGGGTATTTTGATCCAATTGGTTTATCTTAAGTGGAATCATGATCAGGCAATTTTTGTTGTTTAGATTGTAAGAAACTATAGGGACAGTAGGTGGTTTATGACCCAATTGGTATATCTTAGAAGGACTCAGGACCAATTGATCTTTATTATGTTTAGACCTAAAAGAGACCAAAAGAAAATAGTGACCGAGGTTTGATTTAGCTTTCTCGCATTGCCCATGAGAAGATTAAGAAGAGTGAGCCAAGTTGACTGGATTTAGCTCAGCTCTCTCAATTACCCATGACAAACTTGTGAGGAGTGGGATTGACTCGGCTCTCTCAATTACCCATGAGAAGACCAGGAAGAGTAGGATTGACTCGACTCTCTCAATTACCCATAAGAAGCTTAGGAAGAGTGGAATTAACTCAGCTTACTCAATTACCCATGAGAAGCTTAGGAAGAGTGGGACCAAGATGATTAGATTTAACTCGGCTCTCTCAATTACCCATGAGAAGCTTAAGAAGACTGGATTTAGCTCAACTCTCTCAATTACCCATGCAAGGCTTAGGAAGAGTGGGATTGACTTGGCTCTCTCAATTACCCATGAGAATCTTAGGAAGAGTGGGACCAGGATGACTGAATTTGGCTTAACTCTCTCAATTACCCATGAGAAGCTTAGGAAGAGTAGCATTAACTCGGCTTTCTTAATTACCCATGAGAAGCTTAGGAAGAGTGGGACCTAGATGACTGGATTTAGCTGATTTGATGAATGGTCTCTACTAAGGTTTGACATGGTGAGTTATGACTCAGTGACTCAGTAAGTCATGACTTGGTGACCTGATCCCAGACATAAGATTTTGAATGAGTTAGTGAGTGGTGTTCACTAAGTTTTAACTCAGTGAGTCATGACTTAGTGACTCAGTCCTAAACTTTGGCTTTTGAATGAGTTGGTGGAAGTGGTATTTTTCAATATCACGTGAAAAACCAAAAGTAGTCGACCTTTGCCATTAACCTATGAAAGATCATAGAGTCAAGTTGCATGAAATAAGCCTAATTATTATTAACACTAATGACAACGCCAGTGCTAATGATAGTTCTTAATTGATTTAACATAATATCATTATTTCCCTGATCTATGGGGCATTTACAGGGTAACTTTGCCATTTATGGAGTTTAATTAGTGTTTAAATAGGTTTTAATGTGTTTTAAATGTCTAATCTAGCATTATCCTATTATCCATTAACCATATGGGACCCAACATTACCACAGCATGGGTGGGACCCACGTGTGTACCATGGTGGGGCCATGGCAGAGTGCCCTCAAGTACTAAAGAAATTACTAGTGGCCAAAGGTCACTGGTGTCAAGGGAGTCACTTGCCTCTTGAAGACTCCTCCAAGCTCATTCAGAAGAAATTCTATATCTTTTCAAGGCCAAGAGAGAGGGTATTTATAGTTTTTTAAGCCTTTAGGAGCAATTTGGGAATTTTGAAAATTATGCCTTGGTTGTACCTATAGGGGCATTTTGGAAAATTGGAGCTTGACTGTCATGCCTTGGAAGGACCCTTGACTGATCCTAGAAGGAGCTTGACCACCACGTCCTAGGAAAAGCCTAACTCTCATACCTTGGAAGGAGCTTGATTACCACGCCCTCGAAAGAGCTTGACTGTCATGCCTTGGAAGGAGCCTGACTACCACACCTTAGAAGGAGCCTGACTGCCACGTCCTAGAAGGAGGCTGACTGCCACACCTTGGAAGGAGCCTGACTGTCGCATGTTGGAAGGAGTTTGACAGCCACGCCCAAGGAGAAGCCTGACTGCCACGCCTTGGATTGCCCCTCATTACCACATCCTAAAAGGAGCTTGATTACCACGCCTTAGAAGGCACCTAACTAACATGCCTTGGAAGGAGCCTGACTACCACATCCTCGAAGGAGCTTGACTGCCATGTCCTGGGAGAAGCCTGACTATCACGCCTTGGGAGGAACCTGACTGCCACATCTTGGAAAAAGCCTGACTGTCATGCCTTTGAAGAAAACTTGATTGCCTCATTAGGGGTATTTTTGGAATTCTCACTTGCACCATTGACCGGTCCCAAATATTTTAATTAATTTAGTTAAAATATTTTTACTAATGTAGGTTGTCAAAATCCAATTAATTGCATACATGTCCAGATGTGGGTACCATGCAATTAATTTATGTAATGTATGAGTGAATTGTAAAAATACACCGCTTTACACACCCCAATATATTCTCAAAAATATATTATTTGGAGTTGGTTTAGTTCAGTGGCATCTTGAAATATATATAGCTTTGATCACCCATCTACTGTTTGTGAAAAAGCACATTGAGCAAAATAATGTTTTTTTTTTGTTCATGTCTTCAGCTACAGGGTAACAGGCAGTACACTTTAGGGAAATCATTCCTAGCCATCTGCGCAGCTGAGAGGTGGTCTTAATGTCGCGACTCATGGTGGGGTTAACCTCTCAATTACTTGGCATGTCAACAACAGTTGATCTCAATTGCATGCCATGCTAGCAAAACATCTCTCTCACAACGCGTTTTATTGGCTGAGTGGATAAGACACTTCCTTGACTCCACAGCACATTACTAGGCATCATTTGCATGGGGCTACCGGTTCTACATGGCACATCACCTTGAACTAAAGTTGCTTATCTTCTACTACACAGCCGACATCCTAGCCTACATGGCTCCACTCAGATTGAAGCAGTTCATGCCAAGGGCAAGTTCAAACTGAACAAAGAAGACCATCATCCTAACAACCATACTAGCAGCCACTGCTACCACTCCGGTGATCTGCTATCTCGCCACTAACGATCGCTAACACTCTGATTGCGATAGAGAGAAAGAGAATTTGAATTGTCATCGTGCGGCTCTGCGCATGCTATCGTTGGTCGCCTGATGAGCCTTCTCCATTTCTAGTAGGAAAAACCCAAAGAACCGCTGAAAATCCATCAGCATCTTCACTTCCGTTGACTGCAAGCTGCCGCTGGGTCTCATGTCGTCACTATCCGACCGTCGGACATTTGATCTGTGCCAACTAGAAAATCGATGCCGCTCTTCCAACTCTGATGCTACCTTCACCCCGCCGGATCCTTGTTTTTGTTTGCCAAAAAATTCAAAGGCGCGTTGAAAACCCAGTAGCATCATTGCTACTGACATAGGCTACTGCTACACCTCACGTTGTCATCGTCCGACCATCCATAGAGAGATCTTTGCCGACCAGAAAATCGGTGCCACTTTTCCAACTCCAACACTACCTTCACCACACCAGATCACCTTCTCTTATCGACAAAAAATGCAGAATAGAGCTGGCGTTGCTGTCCTTCTTTCTTACTACTAACGACACTGCCCATCGTCGGTCGAACCTCCCAAGTCACTGCCGACTTCTCGCCATCTTTCAATCTGACATCATCAGTGCTAGCCACCCGCTATCATGGCCTGGTGGCTGGTCATGGTTGCTGAATCCATCTAGACAGCATCAAACATATGCAAAAATCCAATTTTTTGATTTTGATTCTCTATTCTCCAACAGGTGCCCCCCGTTGGTCATCTACATGGGTAAGAACTTTCGTAAAGTAAGCATGGTGAAGGCTATTGCTCCCTGAATCTTGAGAAAATCAACATGCCATTAATTTAATCATGAAAATTCACTTTGTTCAAACAATTTTAGTAATATTCGCTTGCAATCTTAGCCATCCATTTGAATTTTGCAAAGCTGCTATTGAATTTCTACTTTAGGAAATCTTGTAGAGACCTTTTTCCTCATTTTTGTTTTTAGTTTCTTGCAGGACTCCATGACCGTTCACTGCCTCATCTATAAAGTTGCTTATCCAAAGTGCCAATACACTCTATTTCAAGCTTGCAATATTGCTGTGGATTTCAGACTCTCCAATATTCTGACGGGTTCTCTTTTGAGAGCCCTTCTCTTTTTTCTCCTCCACCATTGTTGGAAGAAAGAAAACCCATCCTTCATCCATTGCAGCCACTACTCTATGTTTATTACCACTCAAAGTTGTTTGAGGACTTTATTTGTTGGTTTCCCTATTGTGGACATATATTATACCTTGGTAAAGATCAGACAGTCCCTCCATTTCATTTCTTGTGGTTGATGTAAACTTTGGATTTTTGGACTGGTTACATATAACTTAATATCCCCATTTAAACTCTCTCTTTGCATGGACCATTTTTCCGTTGTTCACACACCATTTTATTTTTGCAAATAAAATGGGTTTGGTAGAGCTGTCTCTGCTGAGGAAGAGGATCCTTATTCAAACATGTTGTTGACACATGTTGGAGAGGACAATTTCTAATGTCATTTGCCAAGTGTGAATCTTGTCCAATGGGTTAACAAAAATTCCATCTAAGCTGGTGTGGGGCCCATATGTTGTGTACAGGCTGGGGAGAGAAACACAAGCAAATGGGAATGTTTGGTTGTAGCTCAAATCGGGGAGAGTTTTCACATTGGGGGGGTGTAGGAAGCCCAACGCTATTAGTTTGGTGGAATAAGAGCTCAGGCATTGCGTGTGGGCTAGAGGAAGGAAAGCCCATTTGACGAGGGGGCTTAGTTAGGGAGAAAGCCTAGGCAAATGGAGACTATTTGTTGGGCTTGGGTGGAAACGGCCCAGCTCTTTGTGGGCTAGAGAGAAAACGACCCAGCATTTGCTAGGCTTCATATACAACAAGCCCATAGGCCCAAATGAATAGTAGGCCCATCCTATAGCCCAAAACCTTGTGGGTTGGTGCAAGAAGCGACCCAAACCCACTGGATTGCATATGTCGCAAGCCTACATGAAACAATAGACCCAAAATGCATGGGATAAAACCAAAATTCATGACTTATCTTGATAGCATTTTTTATGTTTTTTTGAAAAGCCCAAAAATGATGATTTTCTTTGTGGAAAGCCCTAATATGCATGATTTATGTTGGAAAAAAGTCCCCCAAAAATTCATGATCATGTTAGAAAATCTAAAAAATTCATGGGCTTTATTGGAGAATTTCTAAAAATTCATAATTGTGTTAGCAAAATCCCAAAAATTCATGGTCATGTTGGAAAATCTCAAAAATTCATGGGCTTTATTGCATTCAACATTCTTTGCTCTTTCTTCATGTTATCATGTATCCCTTTGTAATTCGAATGAGGAATTTAATGACATACGCTACTTCTCCTTGGCTTTTTTTTTAAATTTTGTTTCTAACAGGATGGAGCCAAACATTGGAGATGCATCTCCCTTGCTTGTCAGTTTGATTGATTGTTTAGACTTTAATAATTCTCCCTTCAGAGTTAATGAGTCAAGCCATGTCCCTTGTGATGCTAACTTGGTCTCTACGGGAGGGCATAATGCGGATGTTCATTCGGATGATGTTGGAACATTGGCACGTTCTACAATTGGCATTTCCATTTTGGACCCTCTTGTTCCTGAGGCATTTCCTTCTTTTGATGTCACCCTTGGACGAGGTGTAGGAGTGTCAGAAGATAACTTAAAGGAAGGAAAAGTCCCTATTGCCCCATTGCAACATAAGAAAATTCCTATTATATCACAGTGCCAGAGGGAAGTTATTACCGCATCACCGCGCCCAAAAGAAATTTTTGTTTTGCCACAACATCCATCATAGCAGAAGCAAGACAATGACTCTCAACTTCAAAGTGTTGTCTGCTATTACCAGATGAAAGAACCTAATAAGGGGTATTTCATCTGGTTAAATGTGGAGATTTCTTGATAAAAGCTCCCTGGTTTTAAAAGTGACAAACAAGGTCATGCCCCCACGTGGCACCTTTCCATGAGGGACATGAAAAGTCAAGATTATCCTTTCATTCTCCATTTCCAACCATATTTTGTTTACAGAAAGGATGTGGAGAGTGATTATTTGTCTACTAATGCTTTCACCCTTTATGATGAGAAGGACCGTTTTGATGGCTACTTCCTGTCACCCATCAAAGAGAAGCTGGATCCCCATGAATATTCAATAGAGACCCCTCACCAAAGGAAGATAATACTTCCAGATTACGAATTTGTTTATAATGGTGAAAGAGAGAGGTTCAAAGGCACATTGCCGAGGAACAATTTTTTTAAACTTTAGGTGTAGCATATCACAACTATTCATGAAGGTACGCTTCGCCAAGCTAGTATTTATGATACCATTCTCTGTACCCATAGTCCGTTCTACAGGCATATGGAGGCCATGTGCAGCTTTATTCAATTCTGTTCTCCAAAAACCAATTCCTTTCATTTCCCTTATGGTGAGATGAGCATCACACTGTGGGATCTCAACGTTGCTTATGGGTTGCCTATCATCGGAGAAGCTTTTGATTTGCATCTCCCACCAAATAAGGATTTCAAAAGGAGCAGTTTGGAATTCCATGTTCTGACCATAATCAGTAAATTAAAATGCTCTGGCATCAAATTCTCTTGGATAGGTTGGGTGCAACTATTTGGGTGAATCTCTGATCCAAAAGCCTAAGTGAAGTAGATGCCTACACTTGAAGATTGGGCCAAGTAGAATATTTGGGTTGATGAATCCTTCTTAAGAAGCGTTACTTTAGAGGAAGAGTTAGTCTCGTTCTTAATAAAAGGCTTTCGATCATCATTTGTCCATCATCAACTCATGATCACTACATCAATCCTTTGTGCTTAACTCCAGCCATTGAACTTGCACAAGGGAAGAGATTAGCCATGGCTCCTTGTGTATTGTGTGATATCTATTATGGTCTTGGCAAAATGGTCATATATCACTCCAAACTAGTTCTTTGTAATACCTACTTCCCAACACATTTTTTATGGCTTGGTTGGGGGTTTACTTCCCTTGAATTTTTGGGGTGGAATCGCTAACACAACTTCCTAGCAAGAGTCTTTTGTTGGGAAGATTTATGATCGGTATTTTTAAGAATATCTCATTTTATGAAGTGACTGATCGCCTATTGAAGCTACATAAATTCTCCCAAGAAATGTTTTTGTTTACCCCAGTAAGTAATCCTATGGGATTCGAGGTGAAGGGCATGGATAGTACTTTTGGAAGGACTAATGAGTATATGATTTCCTTACAAAGTTGCTTAATTCCTCTTTAGATGGCTCTAAGTTTTGGGTAGAGCCATATTTTCCATATCGATTTGCCAGGCAATTTGGCTATGACCAAGAAATGCTAGGTCATGTTATGTTAATATCACAAGAGGAGCATAAAACAAAAATGGGCCCATCTTTGTAGTATCCATTATCATCTATGATGTCTTCTTGCCTGGTCCACCCCAGATAATCCACATATCCAAGGACTATGCTTGGTGGTACAATAGCAATGGGGGAAAAATCAGTAGGGAGATGCCTCCAAATTGTGGTCTGACTGTTTACCATCTATTGATATCGTCTTTTGTACTTGACATGCCTAAGGATATCTTCTTGGGGGTACAACGGGCTATAGATTTTGAAAGGCTGACCACTTTTTCACAATACATGTTGTGGTTAGATGATCGCCATCCCCAACAGAATATTTATCGCACTGACAATAACCATATTGGGTGGTGGGGTTTTGATGAGAAAATATACCCCATAGATGAAGGTATCCGAATGGAGCCAGTAACTCCTGAGCTTGTAATTTCTAAGTCAGCTCCTTATGTCCCTCCAACTTATATTGAGCAAATCGCACTAATTAGCATGCCTCTTAAGGGAGGAATTGACCAAAGCAGAAGCTGATGCTGAAGCAGGATTAGAATGGTACTTGGCAAATGTACTTCAGTACGATTCTGTGATAGGGCTCCTCGGGCTTCGATTCCTCTGAAAACTTCTTTATCTTAAAAGAAAGGGGCTGAATCTAGTAGTGTTGCTACAAAGCAGAGTGAGAGGGTAGAGACTAGCCGAGGATTGCCCAACCCTCCTCCTTCAAGAGTAGAAGAGTATGAAGGCAGTAACAAGTAAATAGGTTTATGCTCCAGCTATCAAAAAGAGCAAGGTGGTAGCCAATGAAGAGGGTCCTTTTTTGCAAAAGAAAAGACTGCTTCTAAGAGTTCCACTGTAAAAAGAAGGAAGAAGGCCAAAGTAAGTCAGAAAGTGCTTAAAACTTGTTTTGAGAGCATACTTCCTTCTGAGACACTTCCTTCTGCCCCATCATCTTCTTGACCTATTGAGGCACCAGAGTAGTTAGTGGAAGATGTTATTGCAGCTGAGGGAATTATGCATGAATAGACAACTGAAGGGGGAGGTAATAAAGCTATTATTGCTGAAGAGATTCTTATGAAGATGCATGCCAATTATCTAGAGGTAGCTGGTATATTAGTAGGAGATCAGAGGGAATCATCACCTGATCTGTTCAATCTACATGAGGTCATTCATCAGCTTGGTGATATTCCGTCTCCTCTTTCTCCATTATCTTCACATCTTCTTCATTTGGTAAAACCTTCAATTGAATAGGAGGTTACCTCTACAGAGGTCCCATTAGAGGGTGCTGCTTTCATAGCTGATGGAGATGCGGACAAAGCTACTCCTGATATTGAGGATGATCATGCCACAAATGAAGCCTTCCCCTCTACTCTAGGGGCATTGTAGTAGATTGATGATAGCACTTACGAACTAGATAGGGAGATACCTGAAGCATCAACATCGCGCTTTCATGCTTTTCTTAGTGAGGATTTTCTTTAGATGTTGTCTTTGGCTCGCATCAAGGCAACAAAGGAGCAAAGCAAGGTTCAACAGGAGGATTTAGAAGATGAAGTCCGATCTTTTTGCTCTAATTTTGTTAGATCACTGCGGAGAGCCTCTTCATCCAATGCAATTGCAAAGTTGAAAGATCATTTTCTATTCCATGCTTAAGGTATAGAAAGGCTAGGCAGTGACATCTCATTTGTCAGCCATTTTCAAGCAATTTGAGTCTTTTCAGCAAGCATGGGCACAGACTAAGTGACATGCTATCTAAAGACTTCCCACTAAGCCATCACTACCAAAGAAGTTAAACTTCAGGGTATACGGGCCAAGGTTAATGAGAAATCGTCAACCATAAGCATGGCTTCAGAGCATCTCTCCTCTCTTCAAGTAAAATTAACCTCTTTGAGAGAAGATGTGAGAACAAACAAAGATCACCTTGAAGGCCTTCAGAGGGAGTTTCACTAGCTGAGTCATCGTTTATCCTTCCAAGAATCTTTCGTTGCTTCCAAGGAGAAAGAGGAAGCTGAAGGTTTAGAGATTGTCAAGCACTTGGAGGAAGAAGTGGCTACCTGCCAATAAGAAGTGATGACAACTAAAGAGACTTTAATAGAGTAGAAGTCATCTCTAATTGTGAACCCGATAGCTGCTCAAGCATTGAAGACAGTAGAGGAGCAGTTCAACCATTTGAAGGAGTCTCTTTTAACTTCTTTGACTCATTTTTAAACTCCTTTTATGTATGAGTATCTCATATATTAATGAATGTGTGATTTTAGTGCCTTTTTCTCACAACACTTGGATTCTTTACATGTTTCTTTTTTGCGGACTTCATGATAATTCTAATTTTGCAAATAGATCAAATTTCTTAAGAAACATTTGTAGGAAAATTACTTAAGAAACATTTGCACCCTTCCAGCTCATACATAGCAATGATTTGAATTTTGCATGTAGATCAAATGGCTTGAGAAGCATTTTGTAGAAATCATGAAAGAGAGGGGGAGCAAATGCCCCTAACATTTGCTCCCACTTGGGCTCAAATTTGTCAATTAATTTTCCATCCATCATTATCTTTGTCCTTAGATTAAAAACTAAACACCTGGGCCAAACGCTTGATGCCTAACTGATCGATTATATGCCTCAACATTGTGGGCTTGGTATAATTCGATTCTTTTCTTGGCTTGGAACCACTTTTTGTCCAAAG
Source organism: Pouteria campechiana (assembly GCA_036873735.1). Lineage (NCBI taxonomy): Eukaryota > Viridiplantae > Streptophyta > Magnoliopsida > Ericales > Sapotaceae > Pouteria > Pouteria campechiana. The sequence goes on from JAYJMB010007966.1 coordinate 10,772, forward strand.
TGTCAAGTTCCTCGAATTGCAACTTGGCTTATTGATCAGTTGTCAACCTTGAATGCATTGCAACTCTTAGCTATAATAATTACACTTCTAAGGGTAAGACCGCTTCTGCCCCGAACACCAAAGAATAAGGAGTTGCATTAGTTGTTGTCCGGTGGGTGGTGCAATAAGCCCAAGGTGCCTCTAGCAATTGGAGATGCCATTGTCGCTTATTGTTATCTGATATTCTTTTCATAATCCTTAAGATTGCCTTGTTGAATGCTTCTGCTTGGCCATTCCCTTATAGATGATATGGTATAAGGAACACATGTTCCATGCCTTGCTTTCAATAAAACTTCTTCATTTCCTCATTCTTGAATGGAGTGTCATTATCTAATGTAATCGAGCATGGATTACCATATCGATACATGATCTTGAATTTGATAGTCTTGATTACTTCTTTGGCTCTGACCCTCTTATATGAGTTAGCTTCTGCCCATTTAGAGAAGTAATCAGTTGCTGCTAGGATGTGGGCGTGTCCCTTGGAAGAGGGAAGGTTGATTGGACCAATGATATTGAATCCTCACTATGCAAACGGCCAAGAGATGCTTGCAGGTACCAATTCTGAAGGTGATATGTGTTGGATATCCCCATGAAGCTGATATTAGAGACATGATTTGGCAAATTGTAGCAAGTCTGAGACCATGGTAGGCCAGTAGTATCCTAGGCATTTGATCCATCTATATAATCTTTTACTAGACGGATGCCCGTTGCATTCACTGGAAGGCGCATGCATGATTGCATATTGAATCTCTTCCCTGTTAAGACATCCGAGCCAGAGTCCATCATATGCCTAGTGATATAGTATATTATCAAAATACACATATCAAGTAGCTCTTTTTCTTAGAGCTAAGCATTCCGTATTGCAAGTAGTCAATGTACAGGGTTCACCAATCATCCACCATCAGTTCCATGCAAGCTATGCATTACACTCACTTGGTAGTCTCTTCATCTTATGAGTTGGTAATGCGACTTCATTACTCAACCTTGAAAATGACTTCTTAGCCTCCAGCAATGGCTAAAGCGGTTGCCAAGTTTGCTAGAGCATCAGCAATGGTATTCTCTGTCCTCAAAATATGCCTAATGCTAACTTGAAAAAGTTGATCTAATAGCCCTTGTGCAATATCATAATACTAGCATAAACTAAGCTAGCAAACTTCACATTCAGTGGTTAATTATTAGAACATCAATTTTGAATCACCAAAGATATCTAATTTTGTAATCCCGGAGTTAAGGGTGATTTGAAGTCTTAAGACTAGTGCCTTATATTCTGCTTCATTGTTAGTGTAATTCCTTCCCATGTAGAAGGAATAGGGAAGGATGTCTTTCTAAGGTGAGATGAAGATAACTCCAACACCAGCACCGATAGCTTCGATAGCACTATCAAAGTATATCTGCCAAGGAGTGTTGACTTGTGCAATGAATACTTCCTCATCTAGCAAATCTTCTTGCACAACGTCTTCTTCATCGACTAGGTGAACTATCAAGAAGTCAGTCAGAACTTGTTCTTTTATTACTTTTCCTGAGATAAAGGTGATGTCAAATTCTGATAATAGTAATGACCACTTTGCCAACCATCCAAATAGTATGGAATGAGTGATCAAAAACTTGAGCAGATCTACTTTAGAAATTAACCGAATCTTACAAGCAAGGAAATAATGCCTTAACTTTTGGGCTACAAGCAGGCATATTTTTTTGATAGTGAATAATTGCATTCTACATTGATCAACTAATAGCTAAGGTAATACAATGCTTACTCCTTATTATCTTGATTTTCTTATGTGAGCAATGCCCCTAGGGATTACTCGCTCGTGGAGATGTACAAAATAAGTGGTTACACTTGGCTAGTGCAGCCTAAATTAATGGGCTATGGAGCAATTCTTTGATGGTATTGAAGGCTTTCTGGCAATCACATATTTCTTTAGTAGATGATGAAATGGCTGATATCTTCCTGCTAAATTGGGGACAAACCTTCTGATATAAGATAGCCTGCCTTGCAAGCTCCTTAGGTCATCTATATTTCTTGGGAGAGGCATATTTTTTATCACCTCTGCTTTTTATCGGTTTACCTCGATTGCTCGATGACGAATAATAAATCCCAAGAACTTGCCTGACCCAACTCCAAATGCACAATTGAGTGGGTTAATGCATAACTTGTTTTTCCTCAGCCGCACAAAGACAGTGCGTAGATCCTTTCAGTGTCGATCATAACCATTGGATCTTACCGCTAGATCATCAACATAGCATTCAACATGTTTGTAAAGTATGTCATAAAAAATAACTTGCATAGCTATTTGATAAGTAGCTCCTATATTCTTTAATCCAAATAGCATAACTTTATAGCAAAAGACACCCATTGGAGTGCGAAATGTAGTGGAAGCCTCGTCTGCTGGCACCATCTTGATCTGGTTGTAGCTAGAGTAACCACTCATGAATGAGAATGTGTCATAGAGCAATGTGCTATCAATAAGAAGTTCCATATATGGCTGTGGGAACTCATCTTTCGAACTGGCTTCATTGAGATTGTGAAAGTCAACACAAACTTCAATTTGCCCATTCTTTTTCTTTACTGGTATAACACCGGAGATCTATCTTGGGAACTTGATTTCTTGGATGAAGTTGGCTTCCAGCAACTTGTTGATCTCATTAATGATTTGTTGCTCCAAGTCAAGTCTAAACTTCCTTGGTGCTTGCTTCACTGGTCGCTTGCTTGGTGAAATATGCAAAGAATGCATTACAATATCTACATCTAGCGTAGGCATTTAAGAGTATGTCCATGGAAAGACATCTTTGAATTCCCTAAGAAGATCGATTAGTAATTACTTTTCATATTCTGGCAAGGACATGAAAATGAAGGTAAGGTGCTTATCTTCATCTATACCCAGATTGAACTCTTCGAGTTCGTCGATTGTTGGTTGTCCACCATCTTCTAACCTTGGCGGAGTTGGGCCATAGGTTATTTCTTCTAAGGAAGAATCAAAGTTATTGTCTTCTTCTTCCTCTGAATGATCAGGATTTGACTCGTGATCGGGCTCATGCTCATTGTCATCATGAGTCTCACTCACCGTTTCTAACTCTAATTTAGAATTGATGGGTCATTAATGACTTCTTTATTGTCTGTATCATCAGGTCCCTCTAAATTTGTTTGTAATTCTTTATCATCAAACTCAGATTCTTCCTCTTCTGTTGATGCATGATGAGAGATGGACCATGTAACAATGTGTAATTGTTGATGAGGCGGATGACATTTTTGACATCTTAGACTCAATAGGAGCTGACTGACAATCCCACATAATGGAACTAATAGTCGACGTGATACTCACACAAGACCAATCCGAGGTATACTCCTCATCACTATCAACATCAATATCATCATCCGCACTAAGACCTATTTGATCTCTTAGATATCGAAGACCCTTTAATTTTTCTTTGATTGGAACTAGGATGAGCGGACTAGTTATCGACATATAGGGTTCTTCAGGATAAATACTAAGGAGGCCAATCATCCTTCTACATCCCTTGATGAATTTCTAAAAATTTTTAGCAAATAGGAATTTCTTGGGCAAAAGATCAGAAGTATGAGATTATCCATAGGGCAATCCCATCTCCTTAATACTAATTTTACTGTTTTTGCTTAGGATTGCCGTTTAAGTTTTTTATCCTAAATGATTTCTGACTCAGTCAGTCGAGTCAATAGCCAATTGTATTTGACCAACACGGATTGTAGTTTTCCTCCTTCAATTTTTCATTTACTACTTTTTGATGTTGAGAGTGGAGGATGTTTCTTGCTTTGCTTGATTGAGGTTCCCAGTGTTAATCTTGAAACGCAAAGACTATGTTGGTTTTGAGACTACTTGAGAGTAGCTTGGCACTAAAGGTGACAATATTGGAGTAGTTATTATTCTTCTTGATCCCAGAGTGTTGATTTGGAACTGGGTGTTCTCCACTAGTGGTGGTTGTGGAGGCATATAAGCTTGCAAAGAGTTTGCAACTTGATTCTCATAAAGTCCAGCTGGTGGAGGTATGGCTGGCCCCTGTCTATTGATGGTCTAGTCAATTCTCTGCCACGTCCTCTTCCAAATGGTCTTGGTGTTGATTTCCCAACCTAGAAGGCAAAAGATTGTGGAGTTGAGGAATTTGCAACTGGCCTCCAGCTAAGCACATTCTAAATCAGCAAAGTTGGTACTTAGCAAAAGTGACCAGGTGCTTCGATAGTTTTGGATGTTGAACTGGTGACTTGTCTCCATCATCATCGTCTACTTGGAACACTTCCAGCTCTTTCATGAGTTTTAACTTGTCTTCTTGTGAGATGCTTGTCACAATTTCAAAGTGTGAAGACATTGGTGGCGGAACCGTTGGGAACAGAATTGCCTGTAAAGGTACAACCTATGATGAGAGTTTTTATGATATGGACCCTTCTATTTTGGCAATAAACGGTTGTTGTGTTCTATCCACAATTGGCTTGGTCAATTCTTTTAGCTGCTCTGGGTCATTTGGTGCGAGCTCATAGTATTAGGCTCCTAAGAAGAACGCCTCTAAAATTGTGAATAGTCGTACATCAACTGATATGCGCCTTATTATGCCATCTTGATAGAATCATAGAACTTAAAGCATTGGTGCGCAATGGATGCCACAACTTGGTATTGATGCAACCATGGCCAATCGAGCAATAGGTTTTAGGATGTTGGAGCATTAATGACATGTCAATTGATCTTTGTCAGAAATTCTTGAATATAAAGACTCAAGGTGATAGTCCCCATAGAGCCTTGAATCACCAGAGTGCTACTTTTGAACAAAGATGGGCACATCCTAATATGCTTTAGTACTTTGAGTGGAAGAATATTCATCGCAGATCCTGGATCTAGCATAATGCAGTTAATCCTTTTTCCTGCTAAATCATTACTTACAAATAATGGACGATTATGCTTTGTACTTCAACCAATAAGTCATCATCTTGAAAGTGATGGTATGGTTGCATTCAATTGTATTAGCAACCTCAGCTATGTACAGGTCCTTGATAAACTCATCTACCAGCGCATTTATGAGCGCTTGTAGAGACTCCTTAGAGTGCTAAAGTGCATTGTATATGCTCAATCTTGCCAGGATTTTGCACTAGTGAGCAATGACATCATATTCTAGTTTATTTATGAGCTCGGGAGCTTCCTTTTCTTCGACAAGGGGACAATGAACTCCAAGTACCGGCTCTTCTTATATTGGCGCCTTTCCTTTGTCCTGAGTTGTATTCCTCCCAAATCGCAACATGGCCATTGTTTCTAGTGATTTAGATGCTTCTTGTGGAGCATTCTCTTCATTCTGCATCATGTTGGTCATATTGCAAGATATCTCCATAGGTTCTGATGGCTCTTGGATTAGTAACTTGAGCAGTTCAGGAAATGAAGTAGGTACCTCTTTGGGCAATGGAAAAGTCTTTCCCAATGCGACAATACATTCTCATATTATGCATCTTTCTTCTCACAACATGAGGTAATAAAGGCAAACATTGCACTATCTCAAGGTGAAATCTTAAAGATGTTTTCCTTTAAGTGGATGAATTCCTCGCACTTGTGCCTTAGAAAATTAAGAAGTGTAGTAATGAAATATATGTGAATGCTTCAGCCAACACCTCCCAAGACCTGAATGATTTAGCTGGCAATGTGACAATCAACTTTAGGGCATGGCTATTACCAGCCAATGAAAATGGAAAGCTCCTGATCACATATGGCTCATTTTGGGACTTCATTCGCATTAAGGCTTGATACTGGAATAAGTATCCGATTGCAGCCTTGTAGCCTTCTTTAAATGGGCCACGCTAAGTAACGGATTTTCTTAGTTTCTGAAACTGTCGTTAAAATAGGGACCTTCATGTAGTGTAAGTATTCAAGGACCCTCGCAATGTGTGATTCTATGAACACTTATTCCTTTGGTGGGTCATCCATCGCCCTTATATTCTTCTTTTTAGCTTGATCAAAGGCCTTTATGAAGTTAGACGGCATTCAATGGTGAAAATAGGCCTTTTTGCCAGGCAAAGATGAATTTCTTCTACCTCTGGGCAATCAAGAGATTGTGGATCACTCCAAGTAGCATCACTCCATTTGTGAACATAATTGGTTGTACTTTCATCAAAATGTTAGTCCAATTATAAGAGACTTCTTGATTCCTTCCTTTCTTTTTGGGAAGGAAGTGTAGCAGGAACATATCTTATAAGGAGACCCATTCTTTGGCACCCTGAACTGCCGGAGTTTAGAACCAGTTCTTCTTCACTTCCGGAGAAAGTGAGTTTTCAAAATTCCAATGGGTCTTTGCAAGGTATGGATTTTCTCCATAGCACTCATCAACATAGCAGAGGAGGTGTCTGACTGGAGGTGTCTGACTAGTGAATCACCAACATTGAATATAGTGAACGCTTAGCATCGATGCTCTCTCTGGCGATCGTGCCTTCTACGAGAACGTTCTCGCTTCTTATTTGGTTAGCTAATGGAGGCCTCTCCTTCACCGATATGATAGCAAGACACCATTATTGGATATTCAAATGGATTATCCTCATCAAAGCTTGGGTTATTCCCAGTTCCCAAGTCTAGTAAGTTATTCCAAAATATCGCCCATACTTCATCTACAGCTGACGAAAGTGATGATGATGGCTCCCAAGCATAAAGCTCTAGGCACCCTTTATCAAGGTAGGCTCTTTTATTCTTTTTCTCTACCATATTCTTGTAGAAGGATTTAAGCCTCTTGGGTTGGAGGTAATCCCCAATTATGTATGGTTGGAACCATGATGGCCAGCAATGTATTCTTTTGGGGTATGGAAATAGATTTTTCAGATAGTCCTCCCCTTCTTTCTGCTTGGCATGTTTGTTCTGACGATTTCATCCCTTACATCTCATCAAAGGAACCTCTTGGATGTCTTTTGGGCAAACAAAATCTCAACCTCCATCATCATCCATGATTTCTCTCTACACCTCTTGGCTAGATGTTTTAGAAAACTAACGATCAAATTTCTATTTCGACATTGCTAGATCAGGAATTTCTTTTCCTGAAATATTGTTGGATGTCACCTGCGCATCTTTCTTTTGTGTAATTATTCCACTCTTTATGTAATGGTTGATTACCCTCCTTACTATTTTACATTTAACTGTCAGATGATTGATGCCCCGATGGTAGTGATGGTATAGGGGATGGTTCACCTTATCATCTTTCACTTGAAATAAGGGTTCCAGTAGCTTTATGTTGCCTGATTGAATGAGCCCCAATAAAATTAATATCACCTCTTCATGAGTGTACCAGTATTTTACCTCTAGAATCTCCCTTTTCTTTGGCTGTCTGTCATTACCACTAATTTTGGTCTCAGTGGTGTTGATAGAAATATTCTGTTTGCCTCTTTCCGATTCTTTCTTCTTGGGCCAAAAAGTGCTTTCTTTTTGCTTATCATCCCTAACTTTCCAAATAGGGAAAGGAGGTGTTCCTTTCAACTTGCCTCATTGGCCAACGCTCTGAAGGTGGTGATTTGCTCATTTACCAAGATTATGAGGTCGACCTTGATGCCATTATGGCATAGGTAAACTCTTTGCTCCTCTGATAAGGTTACCTCACATTTACTGGCTTCCTTCTGCCAGCTAGAGATGAACTACTCTACTGGTTTGTCATCTGTTTACTTCATGAGAGAGAGGTCTGCTAATGTGAAATCTTTCTTAGTCACAAAGAACCTTGCCAGAAATAGGTTCTGCATGTCATTCCAAGTCTTAATTGATCCCTCTGGAAGCATCAGGTACCACTGGAATGCCTATCCCTTGAGTGATGAGCCAAATAATCTCAGGCAGAGATTATGATAGATAGCATAGTTTCCCATCTTAAGATTGAAGAGGGTGAGATGGTGTTGGGGATCATCCATTCTATCAAATGTATTGAAGTCTATCATTTGGAAACCTGGTGGATATGGCTCATTCTTTATCTCCAGTGGATATAGCCGATGATATATGTTTGACACTTGAGAAGGCAAGTTTATCTACCATTGAGCTATCCAATCATTCATCATTTCACTGAAATATGCTATGGGATCTGAGTTCAATTGGTATGGTTGTGCATGCGCATTTGCACCAAATGGTTTTGTAGAATGTTCGCACCAAATGGTTGTGCACAAACATTGATAATGGTAGTTTCCGAGGTGAAGCAACTGGAGAAGCGAAGGTGAGTCATTTGCTCCTATGGGATCCCCTCTTAGTGGGTTAAAGATGAACGGTCCCGGCGGCATAATTGTTCCCACGGAAGTAGGAGTTGCATTTCTCTCAGCCATATAAGATGTGATTATTGGGACAAATTGATGTCTATGATCAATTAGTGGGGAGATGTAGACACCTGATCTTCTTTCCCGATATCCTCTGATAGAGAGTAAAATATCGAGGGAGGCATCATAGATCTAGCCATCAACCTTGTGATGATTCTCTAATAAGGTGGGCTAAGCGGTGCCGGTGATAAGTCCCCATCAACCGAAGTGGTGCAAACACTAACAGGCTGAACCTTCCTCTTCTTCTGGTCTCTTTTCTTTAAGCTATTAAAATCAGCCCTTCTTTCTCTCTTTTCTAGCTTAAATGTCTTCCTTGGTATCTAAAGGGTGTCTGTTCTATCGATCTCTCCTTTGGGAAAAAGAGAGATTGGCTAAGATAGTAAACATGTTGCTTTCCGAGTATTTTCCTGGGATGGAGATGGTCTTCTTACTATTGAAATGTGCTTCTCGAAAGGTAGTTTCCATCCTTCCTTCTTTTACTGAGTGGTCAACCTGCAAGTTGACCTCTTCTTGAACTTATTCCTCTTTATTGTTCTTCTTCCAGTTCACTTGCTAGGTTAAGCACAACCCTTAGCAACTTTGCTCTATGCATTCCTCCCAAAGGGGCCAATAGGTTTAGGATTGAAGGGAGCTCGTGTATACCTCCCCTTGATTGCATTGGGGAGATTGAGAGCTACAACCTTCTTCTACCTTATGAGAGCAGAGACCCAAGTACTCCTAATCTTGAAGGAGTTTGAAGTGGTGTTGAAGACAAGTTCATCTTTGACAATTCTAGAAGCATGAGTAGAAACAACTTTTCTCCTCTGCCTCCTATTCTTTTTATGCTTCTTCTCTACCTCGTTGCTGGAGGAGGTTGAGTCAGTGGAAGCCACCTCTAGTGCTGCTAGGGCAGTCTTGGAAACTGCCAAGGCAGCCTTCAATGAGGGAGGAATTGGAGTCGACTCCCTCTAGTAGATTACTGGTGTTTGACCAATTGGCAACATGATGAAGGAGTGAGGGACACTCCTGTCAAAGTTGTGTGGGGTGTTAACGGCGAAGCCGCCGCCTTGTAGGAATCCAAATGCAAGTGGTTACCATTGGATGGATCATGAGAGAAGATAGAGAGTGAGTGTAGAAATGATCAAAGATCTGCAAAAAGAAAAAGAAGTGCTTAGTCAGTTTCATGAAAGAATAAAGTCTCTAAGATGCATTAGTATTACTTTTTCTTAAAGATAAAGGGTAGGATGTTTCATGTTGGGTTCACCATTTTTGTAACAAGTACAAAAAGAGGAAGTAAAACAAACAAAAATGGAACAACATGAAGAGATTTGTCATATTAGAATGAATTAAACAATTTTCATTTTGTGTTATTGATTGTCCTCAATTGATTACACTTGCTGTGTACATCAGAAAATTACATATTCACATCCCAAATCACAAGTGGTCCTACTTACATCTCCACAATGGGAGAAAACCCTTAATAAAAGAAAAAAGTACAATGCATCTTAGAGACCTAAAAATAAAACACACTCTCTCTCAAAACAAATGAGTGTTGTCTTTAGGATCGATGAGCACATTATCATTACTTAATATTTAGGAGATCGCCTCAAGCCAATAGGCGAATAGGATGACATGGCTCTAGACTGAGTTACTAGACACTGGGTCAACCTAAAGAATGATTATTTTTATCCGATTAGTTTATCCCTAGTGGAATCAAGATTGGGTGATTTTTGTTATTTAGACTATAAGAAATCATAGATATAGTAGGTAGTTTGTGACCCAATTAGTATATCCCGGAAGGACTCAGGACCGAGTAATCTCTATTATGTTTAGACTTGAAAGAGACCAAAAAAAGCAAGTGACCTAGGTTTGATTCAACTTTCTCGCATTACCCATAAGAAGCTTAAGAAGACTAGGTCAGGTTGACTAGATTTGGATCAACTTTCTCAATTACCCATGAGAAGCTTAGAAAGAGTGGCATTGACTCAGCTCTCCCAATTACCCATGAGAAGCTTAGCAAGAGTGGGATTGACTCATCTCTCTTAATTACCCATGAGAAGCTTAGAAAGAGTGGGATTGAGTCAGCTCTCCCAATTACCCATGAGAAGCTTAGCAAGAGTGGGATTAACTCATCTCTCTTAATTACCCATGAGAAGCTTAAGAAGAGTGGAAACAGGATGACTGGATTTAGCTTGGCTCTCTCAATTACCCATGAGAAGCTTAGGACGACTAGATTTAGCTTGGCTCTCTCGATTACCCATGAGAAGTTTAGGAAGAGTGGAATTGACTTGGCTCTCTCAATTATCTATGAGAAGCTTAGGAAGAGTGGAATTGACTTGGCTCTCTCAATTACCCATGAGAAGCTTAGGAAAAGTGGGACTAAGATGACTGAATTTGGCTCGGCTCTCTCAATTACCCATGAGAAGCTTAGGAAAAGTGGCACTAGGATGACTAGATTTGGCTCAGCTCTCTCAATTACCCATGAGAAGCTTAAGAAGAGTGAGATTGACTTGTCTCTCTCAATTACCCATGAGAAGCTTAAGAAGAATGGGACTAGGATGATTAGATTTGGCTCAACTCTCTCAATTACCCATAAGAAGCTTAAGAAGAGTGGGACTAGGATGACTAGATTTGATTGATTTGATGAATGGTATCTAATAAGGTTTAACACGGTGAGTCATAACTTGGTAACCTGATCCTAGACTTAGGCTTTTGAATGAGTTGGTGAATGGAATTCGCTAAGGTTTGGCTCGATAAGTCATGACTCAGTTACTCGGTTCTACACTTAAGCTTTTGAATGAGTTGGTGGAAGTGGCATTTTTCAATATCCCATAGAAAATCAAAAGTGGGCAATCTCTATCATTAACCTGTGAGAGATCGTAGAGTCAAGTTGCATGAATTAAGCCTAATTACACTTTGAGTTAATTAAACATAATCATGATTAACACTAATAATATCGATTAGTACTAATGATAGTTCTTAATTAATTCAAGACAATGTCATTATTTTCCTGATCTATGGGGCATTTATAGGGTAACTATACCATTTATGGAGCGTAATTAGTGTTTAGATAGGTTTTAATGTGTTTTAAATGTCTAATCCAGCATTATCCTATTGTCCATTAATCATATGGGACCCACCATTACCACACCATGATGGGACCCATGTGTGTACTATGGTGGAGCCATTACAAAGTGCCATCAGGGACTAGAGAAATTACCAGTGGTCTTGCAAGGAAGGCACCTACCTCTTAAAGACTCCTCCAAGCTCATTCAGAAGAAATTCTATATCTTTTCAAGGCCAAGAGAGGAGGTATTTATAGGTTTTTGAGCCTTTAGGGGTGATTTGGGCATTTTGGAAATTAGGCCTTGGTTGCACTTGTAGGGGCATTTTATGCATTTTGGAAAATTAGAGCTTGATTGTCACGCCTTAAAAGGACCCTAACTGCCACGTCCTAGAAAGAGCTTGACTGCCATGTCCTGAAAGAAGCCTGACTGCCACGCCTTGGAAGAAGCCTGACTGCCATATCCTGGAAGGAGCTTGATTGCCACATCCTGGAAGGAGCCTAACTACCACACGTTGGAAGGAGCCTAACTGCCCCGTCCTAGAAAGAGCTTAACTGTCATGCCTTGGAAGGAGCCTGATTGCCACATCCTAGAATGAGCTTGACTAACACGTCCTGGGAGAAGCCTGACTGCCACGCCTTGGAAAGACCCTAACCAACACATCCTGGAAGGAGTTTGACTGCCACATCCTAGAAGGATCTTGACTAACATACCTTGTAAGGAGCCTGACTGTCATGCCTTGGAAGGAGTCTGATTGCTACATCCTTGAAGGAGCTTGATTGCCACGTCCTAGGAGAAGCCTGACTACCACGTCTTAGGAGGAGCCTAACTGCCACACCTTGGAATGATCATGACTGCCACGCCTTAGATGAGCCTAACTGTCATGCCTTGGAAGAAGCCAAATTGTCACGCTTTGGAAGAAGCCTAACTACCATGCCTTGGGAGGAGCCTAACTGCCACATTCTGGAAAGAGCTTGATTGTCAATCCTTGGAAGAAAGCTTGACAACCACGTTAGGGGTATTTTTGAAATTCTTGCTTACACCATTGATCGGTCTAATTAATTTAATTAAAATATTTTTACTAATGTAGGTTACCAAAATCCAATTAATTACATTCATGTCCTAGTGTGGGTACCATGCAATTAATTTATGTAATGTATGAGTGAGTTGTAAAAATACACCCCTTTACACACCCCTGTATATTCTCAAAAGTATATTATTTGGAGTTGGTTTGGTTCAACGTGCATCTTGTAATATATATATATATATATATATATAATTTTAACTTCACAAAAATAACTTGGACAGCTTTGATCACCCATCTGCTATTTGTGAAAATGCACATCGAGCAAAATAATGTTCTTTTTGTTTATGTCTTCAGCTACATGGTAACAGGCAGTAACCTTTAGGCAAATCATTCCCAGCCATCAGCGTAGCCGAGTGGTTGTCTTAGCGTCACGACTCATGGCGAGGTTAACCTCTCACCTGCTCGGCACGTCAGCAATAGTTGATGTCAATTGCATGCCATGTTAACAAAACCTCTCTCTCACAATGCATTTTATTGGCCGCATAGATAAGACACTGCCTTGACTCCCCAGTACATCACCAGGCATTGTCTGCCCAAGGCTACCAATTTTGCATGGCACGTCACCTCAAACTAATGATGCTTGTCTTCAAATACACAGCTAATGTCCTAGCCTACGTGGCTCCACTTAGACTAAAGTAGTTCACATCAAGGGCAAGTTCAATCTAATCAAAGAAGACCGTTGTCTTGCTAGACTAGCAGCCGCTACTGCCACTCCGGTGATTTTTTGTCTCACTGCGAACGACTATTGATGCTCTGATTCCAACGAAGAGAAAGAGAATCTAACCTCTCATCGTGTGGCTTTGCGCATACTGTCACTGGTCGCCTGATGAGCCTTCTCTATTTCTAGTTAGAAAAACCCGAAGAACCACAAAAAACCCCTCAGCATCTTCACTTTCATCAACCGCAAGATGCCGTTGCACCGTCGAACAGTCGATTTGAGCTAACCTAAAAATCAGCGCCGCTCTTCCAACTCTGATGCTACCTTTGCCCCACCGGATCTTTATTTTTGTTCATTGAAAAATTCAAAAGAGGCACTAAAAAACCCATTAGCGTCATTGCTGCTGACACAAGTTGTTGTTGCCCCTCACGGTGCCGTTGTTCGACTGTCTGTTGAGTGATCTCCGTTGATCAAAAAATCAGCGTTGCATTTCTGACTCTGGCACTACCTTCGCCACACCAAATTGTCTTCTCTGGTCATCGAAAAATGCAAAATAGAGCTGGCATTGTCCTTCTTTTTTGCTACTAATGAATGCAAGCTACCACTGTAGTTTCTTTGCTGTCGACGACGCTACCCATAGCCGATCGGACCTTCTAGGCCGTCACTAACTTCTCACCATCTATAGATCTGACGCGATCAATGTTGGCCATCCGTTGTCATGGCTTGGTAGGTCATGGTTGCTGAGCCCATCTGGACAATGTTAAACAAATGCAAAAATTCAATTTTTTTGATTTTGATTTTCTATTCTCCAACACCAAGGCACAAAGAGAGTATGCTCTTGGAAGAATGAATGTAAGAATGGGGTTCCCAAACCACTATAAAAATCATATTGTTTGTGTTTGTTTCATTTTTCTCACACCTTACAACTTTATTATTTGTCTTATATTGCATTGCACATAAGCACAAAAAATGGTATAACAGTTAAACAGGGAATAAGCAAGAAATTTTTATAAACCCAATTCACCCCTCACCTCTTAGGTTAAGCCACCTACAGGAACCAACAAATACTAATTACACAAATTTAAATACTTATAATTCATAAAAGACTTTACTGGATTTTTGGTAGAATTTTTCCTTAAAAATAGAAAAATTACAAGGAAATGTTAAAACACATAGGCCCTTAGGCGCATGACAACTTTTCTATGTCAGTCTATCTCACTATACTTAGGTTCCACTAACACTTTGATCAGCTTACTCTAATTAAAAATACACTTGGTAATTTGGTAATTTTAAAATCTCTATAACTAACTTTTACAAACTCTAGCAAGTTTCCCTACTTGTCGTTCAATAATAGGTTGCAAATTCCTTGGTTGTAAATGAGAAAAATAAAAAGTAATCATGTACAAAAATAAATGCCTCTTGATAGGTAGAGTATACAAAGTTTAAGAACAAAAATAATAAATGAAATAGTTAAAATCTAAGATTCAATCTCCAAGAGTTTGCTAAGTTATTGGCTTTGAATATAGTTAGAAGAGTAGCGTAAAGGAGTTGATCTTTTGGAAGAAAACTTTTAATGCTTAAGTGAATGCTCTTTGATTACTTTGTCTAGCTTCTGGAATGTCCTCTATTAACTCCTTTTATACCAGGATTTGAAATCTAGCCATTTGGTAAGACATTGCTCATTAAATGCGAGGGAACATTTAAATTTCTAACCGTTGTAGCATTCTCGCGACTTCAGAGCATTTGAAGTAAAAACTTTAGAGCCTATGGATAGACAAGATGCATTCGTGGGCTCTCCTTTAGAAATTCTGAGTCTTCATACTATTTGGAGTCTTTAGCAAGGTTTCAGAACCTCTGGAGTGAGGAGCATTGTGCCTTGCACTGACTTGATATGGTGTCTCTAGCATGCTTCATAGCAACATTTCAAAACATCTAAAGTAAGGCTTCAACGCCTTTGAAATGATGTTATTACTTAGCGCCATGCCTACGTGCTTCAGTGCCTCTGATATAGTCTTTGGAACCTTTGAAGGAAGGTAATTTCAATGTGGCCTTCTAAACTTGGGTCTTTCACGTTCAGAGTTCCTGCTTGCATACTAACGCTTGATGTTTCACCTTTGAAGCTCATCTGAAATTGATTTCAGATCCTCTGAAATTCCTTTGCGTGTTGTTTCTTCAGATGGCTAAGTCTTTCTCTTCTCATACACCTCTGAACATCCTCTGAAGAACATCTAAAGTTGTCTACTTCATTTAGAGATGTTACTTGAGCATGCATTGCCTTTTGTTCCTCTAAAAATTTATCCATGATGGATTTTAAATAGATGTGATCTTGAAAATTTTGTCCAACAATTCTGAAGTTACTTACCTAAAATTATCTATTTTTAAATATATTTCTGCAACACTTGGAAAGTAACTTATTGGTACCTTAACTTTTCACCTATGTGTTTGTTCATCATCAAAACTTAGCTGGTTAATTACATTCATCATCAAAATAAAGCTAAATAAAGGGTTAGACTCAACAGAACTATCTTAAAGAAGTGGAATAGGAACCCACGTCAGATTGAACCAATATAAAAATCGCAAAGTATGCCTTCTATTTTAATTCTTATTGATCTTTCTTATACATTTTAATTTGGATAAAAATGTGTGAAGCTCAATTTACCCACCTCTTGAGCTACCATCTTATAGGTGATATTTAATGTCACTATTCTTTAAATAGGCCTTCTTATACTGGCAATCGCCTTGGTGTTGAGATAGAGAGAAAGATAAAATATCATGTGTATGTGATCTTTGGTGCTTAGAGAGCAAGCAAGGGTTAAATAATATTTTAGGTGTCGCTTTAATAAGACTAAGATAAGACTAGTTATCTAGTTAGATATGGAATAAGTTCACATCTCCATATAGCCTGTAAAGAACTGGATGGAAATTCATGTATTAGAATCTCATATCCAACACTCTGGGAGCAACTAAATCAACATCCATATGGTGTTAGAGTGTGAAAAAGCAAGTAAGAGCTCCAATATAGCATATATAGAATACTATATGTACGGTAAGTTAACTATATTAGGAAGTGATTGAATGGATTTTTGCTTAGTCACTATGTGAATCCTATGGACTTCTAGTCCAAATAATACCTTTTTGACTAAGATTTATGTTACGAAGTTAAAACTTGATGTTTCTTCCAAGAATCATATATTTTTCTACTTAGTAGAGAATGTCTAAGAAAGTAGTCAAGTTTAGATGGACTAACATGAATGTTTGAGGAAAAATCATTTGGTATCACACTAGAAGTTTGTGACTCATTGCTTAGGTGATTATGTTGAATATAATTTTGATGTAATCATAAGTACAAATATATGTAAACAAGAACATGTTCTCTATATTAATTACAAGAGGGATCAGAGTTGTTAGAGACTATGTGATATATGGTTTAGGGTATGAACAAGATGCATAGTTGTAGTGTTATGTTAATTAGATGGTGACTTAATATAACACTCCTAATTGGTATTTTTCTCTTTAAATCACACATTCTATTTACCTATATGAAGTAAAAAATTATAAAGGCATGAGAGATATCAATTGTACAATATGTGTAAGTGGAAGATGTTATTTGTGGATCATATGTCCACATTATAATAGAAATCTAAGTTGGCCTCAGATTGCGTAGTTATACAAGTGAATGGATAAGTTTCATTCTTAGTAGGATTCATATATACAATTAAGCTCTATCTCTCTCAATATATTCTCTAGGGTTATTTTTGGGGTATCCATTAGTTTTAGTCCCTAAATACTTGGAACGTGTAAATGGTGAGAGACTTTGGTAGCCGACCCACAGAGCGAGGGAAAGGCTTATAAAACAAATAAATCAAATCTTGAAATCTTACATTTCCACATAATAAGCTATGTTAATTATTTTCAATTATCTATATGATAATTCATAAAAAAAAGACAGTTTCAGGTAGTTTTCAGGCAACGAAATGCCTACACAATAAGCCCTCTTAGCCGGCAAAATAGGAAGCCCCGAATTTTATTAAAGGAGAGCTTTATTAAATGACAAATGACTAAAGCATGGTTTCATCAGGCCACGTGATCGTGCTAAAATGTAGGGTAAAGATGTGTAGGGAGGGAAGCTGATGTGCCAGTGACACCCACCCTTGAGCCAACAAACAACTTGTAAGACTTTCCAATTTCCATGCTTTTATGGTTGCCCTATGAAGTTGAGCCAGACTTTTGTACCTACTATTTCTTCACTTCTACGATTCCAACAGCCGGATACATGCGTCAACTATGAATTGTTTTATTGCAAATTGAAGAGCGCGGGTATTTTCTCATCTTATATTCAATTCCAGCCCCACTGACAGGTTTGAAGCCCCTTGCATTCTTTTTTACCTTGGTGGTGTCTTTTAAACTGCAAAAGTCAAGCCCATGACAGCTTTGAATCCGATAGAATTTTTCTGGCTCTAACGGGGAGTTTTCTATTGCAAACAAATACCAAAGCAGCTTCCAAGCCTTTTTCTCTGTTAGGGTGATTTGAGCCATTATCCTGCGCTCGCGCACACAGCTCTCACAGGCAAGTTGCAATAGTTAACGTGGGCAGTCCAATATGAGGTTATGAGGGTCCATTTTATGTCTAAAATACATTCAAGGTCTACCATGAGAAAACAAGCCTAGTTGAATGATCTACATCTCATATTTTCCCTTGTAAGCCATCATTTGCCCCACGCAAGTATGGAGTGGTCAAGTTGCCAGAATTGAATTATCGGCTGTGTGTTCCATGCAGCCGATGGCGTGGTGTTTAGATCAATCCACAGTGTTCTTAAGTGTCTCGTTGTGATTAGGTGTGCTGCAACATTAATAGTGCTCAGAATCTCAGATGGCTCTTGTGCATCTTCCTAAAAGCTAGAAATTAATATGGTCGTGCAAGCTGTCAGATCTTGCTTAATCGCTCTGGATATGCTGCAGTGTTTTTAAACTAAAATAGTAGTTTGACAGAGGGATGCAGCCTGGCACATCAGCATGAGATCCAATCCATCCATAATTTATAGCTCGCTTGTGTGACCATGTTGTTGGGGCCCAGTTCACTGAAATCAAGGATCTCTATGATATATTGGGAAGTAGGTGTCAGGTAGATCAGCTGCAATGAGCATGATTTTGGGCTTAGCAAAGCTCCCTTGAAAGAAGGGTGACAGGCTATCTTGCGAAATTTTCTACAGCAATCTCTTTATTTGTTGCTTGGCGCGGATTAAATACATAGTTTTACAGACGCTGTGTACAAGATGTTCTGCTGCAAATCAAGTGCCTCGCTGTACAAAAATTTTCCTTTGAGTTGAGTAGAGCGGGCAGCACATAATGGGTGAAATTGCTGATGCTAGGTTCCAACCGTGTATGCATGAGACCTAGCTGACGACCAGATCAACCTAATTTCGGGCTGTCAAGGAAATGAATTCAGTCAAACTTGCAAATTGTGGTAAGAAGTGGGCCTTGTATCCAATTACAGAAATGTTGGGTATGTAACTACGTCTCTACTGGTTATGAATTACAACAACTATGCCGACACAAACATATAATATGATAATGATTTAAGCGAATCCAACTGATTTTAGATCAGGAATAAGATAAGAAGCGATAGTACAGCGGGAGGGTTAGCTTTCGCTCAGTGTTATCCATCCAGTTAGTCCAATTAAATTGGAAATGGAATAAGAAGATAAAAAGTACCTGTGGAAACAATGGTCCAGCCAATCTAAATAACTGCTTAATTTAACAGTTGGAGGGAGAGGAAGTCAATCAAGATTCAACAATCGGCGGTGACATTCTTATCCAATGAACTAGTGGACCTTTCAGGGTAGAGTGGCAATAATATATACGAAATTCCATGATTTATACAAGTTCTGTGAGAAAAATGACTTTAATAGCAAATGTGTTTTATTATTATTATTCCCGGAACCCAACCAAACTAGTTACCAGGTGGCGGTTTTGCAAGTGCGGCAGCATTTCACAATTGTGTGGGTAGGCTAAACTCCCAGTCAAGCCTACTAACACAAAACTATTCGATTGCGACTACATGCCTATGCAATTTCTGGAGCTTGTGACACCACCATCCACCACAAGGTTGTGGCCACTCACATACTTGGACTCATCGCTGGCTAGATAGAGAGCAGCCTCGGCTATGTCTTTGGCCCTCAAAGTGGGGCCTTTAAGGGTGGCCAAGCTCCTGACGAACTCCTCCATTTTTGACACCTCTTCATCGAGTGGCAAGCTCAAACCCAAGCCGTCGTCTTCCTCCTTATCATCACTCGACTTCCATGCATTCAAGAGCATTGAAGTCGCGACCCCAAATGGAGATATGCAATTGACTCTAATTCCAAACCGGCCCAGCTCGCAAGCCGCGTTCTTCGTCAGCCCCACGATGGCGTGCTTGGACGCCGTGTAAGCATGTGGCCCCATACCCCCCATGATCCCAGCTACACTTACGGTGGAGATGATGCAGCCAGCACCACGTGGGACCATCACGCGAGCCGCGTGCTTCATGCCCAAAGCCACGCCTCCAACATTTATGCGCATCACTCGCTCTAACTCACCAGCGTCCAAGTCGATGATGCTCTTGCGCTTGGATTGGTTTCCCAAGACACCCGCATTGTTGAATATGATATCCAGCCGTCCATGGCTTGAGACGGTTGAGTCGATTAACTTCCCCACTTCTTCTTCTACACTTACGTCGCAATGCAGGAATGTCGCTGATGGCGCAAGCGACGCTGCCAGTGCTTCTCCGGCTGTGTCCTCCACATCGGCGACCACCACCTTGGCGCCATGACGGGCAAAGAGCCTAACCGTGGCCTCACCAATGCCCCTTGCTCCACCCGTCACAATCGCAACTTTTCCCTCTAACCTGCATTAAATTAATTAGACGACAATGACGATTATCAATCTTTATTGCAAAATTAAGCTAAGCTACCATATTAATTGCCTTTTGATTGGCCCAGAAAATGAAGACTGATAATTAATTTTAAGTATTGCCCTAGTAAGTAAACGCTGCATAAAAGTAAAGACTAATTTGATAAATCATGGAGTGGAGAAGTGTCATACGTTTTTAAATTTTAAACAATCAGAAATACGTTGGAATTGTATAGAGACTACACGCTACCATCAATACGTATGGTCGGCCATCAAATGCATAGAAATATTAGTTGTTTATACCTTCTAGGCGAGAAAGAGCTCTTTTCCCTGGTCAAAACGCGTATTCCTTGATGGGTTTTCTCAGGCATCACTTCAACCGGCATGATTGTTTTGAGATAAAGAGCCAGAGGTAAAAAGAGAGGTTCGCGTGGGAATTTCAAATGCAGAGAGAGAGAGAGAGAGAGAGAGAGAGAGATTTTGTTTGAGAGGAAATTGAGAGTGGAAGGAATTTATAGGGGTCTTAGGGGTCTTGGTTGGGAAGAGTCTCTGCATTCCGTGGCCTAATCCGTGGGTGGACCGTCCTCTGCGTGGGTTGAACTTTCCGGCCAAAGTCCCTCAATTAAGCCCCATAACTTTTGCCAAAAAGACCCCTTCCGTTTAAACAAATTTCCGATATCTACCCTCGGTCTCCATGTTCAATTGGAGCACATTATAAATATCGAACAATTAAAGCTGTTAGACCGTCTGTCATAACACATATTCGGCAGAAGGCCAACCATGATCAACTACATCAACCCAACTATATTGATGATCTAATAACCCTAGTCTAATGACAGTATGCTTATACAACAGAATAATTGCGAAGGCAGGGCCAGCCATTTCCGTCTTCCGCATGCTTGATTAACTGCTTGGAGCATCAAACATCAACACTTAAAAGCACTATAGCATACACATATCCATTTCATATAGACAAATGGCATTATTGAAATTTCAATTTTGTCCGAAGCACAAGTGTTGGGACTTGAGTCCGGTTAGTTTAGGGGTGCAAGTTCAATCGTGTTGGGTTGAAGTAATGTCTATATTTTCAATCTTAATCTAAACCTAACTCTATTTTTAAAATATTCTAAGGTTTATATTTTTAACCCTAACCCAAACTTAACTATATTTTTGAAACCTCAACTTTAGCCTAAATTCAAAGGTTGGATTCGGGTTGAATTGGGGGGTGTGGAGAAGTGGTTGAGCCTAAATCCAGAAGGTTGGATTCGGGTTGAATTGGGGGGTTGCGTAGAAGTGGAGTCTTTCTGGAGATTAGAAACACGGTTGCCAAAATGGGTTCTGGGAACAGCCTGGGTATCCCATTTCGAGCCCTTAAAAATGGAGAGCGGGAATGGGAAATGCATACAGAAATCTCTAAGGCAAGGATATTTGGGATCTGCAATGGATTAGCATAGAGGGAGAAAGCATGCTGCAGCAAGGTGGAGATGATGTTAGCTTCCATCCGACCGGACTTACCAATTCTTGTGGAGATGTCTTTTGTTAACATTTCCATTTCTCTTTGTGTGAGGAGAGAGATTGGAAGCAAAGGGAAGAGAAAGAGAGTTGCGAAGGAAGGGAAATTTATAAGGGATGGTTAGACGGGCTATGATTTTCCTCTCGTAGGCAAGGAAAGTTGTTGCGGTGAAGGAGAGGGAAAGTTCTTAGATCAGTCTTGGATGCACTGGATTCCTTATCAAAAGAAAATGCCATTTAACAAAGACGAAGTGGACTCTCCTGTACTGAGGGAACGTTGCGAATGCGCATCTTCCTTTCGAAAGTATCTTCGCCAGTGTGCTCTGTTCTTTCTTTCTAGTCTGGGTCTACCAATGCACTGATAGCTATGATTCTTCGATCACGAAAGTAAAAAAGTCAGGATGGTGCGACTGCTAGGGGTATGGCAGGGTGCGGCAGGTAGAATAGCCGTATACGAATAGGGTTTTTGCTTCTTGGAGCTCTAAGGGAGATAGAATTTGTGCCGGATTTGGGTTGGGTTGCTATGAAATTGATCAAATGGATGCACCAATCAAAATTCAAGTATGACATCCCATTTTCAGCCATTTAATTTCCCAGCACATTGCCTGCATGGTTAGGACCAGACCATAAAAGTGACACCTCATGTACATAACGGTGCCCTGGATTTAGAATATTGAGGCCATTCTCAGAAAAAGTTCTAAAATGATAGATATTGGCCATTGATTTGGTAAGCTATTTAATAGAACTGTGAGATATTGTCCATTGACTTGATAAGCTATTTTCTAGAACTGTGAGATATTGTCCATTGACTTGATAAGCTACTTTCTTGAACTGTGAGGTATTGGCCATTGATTGGGTAAGCTATTTTTTAGAACTGTAAGATATTGGATGGGTAAGTTCATCCGATTTGTGTTATTTTAGGCCAAAGGAATATGAAGATCACCGTGCATCTGATGGAACGCCCGGATCAATGATTTGAACGTCCAAATACACGGATCTAAATAAGACCGGTCGAAGTTTTAGGTGGCTAAATGCCACACGTGCGACCTTTAAAAGGTAAAGCTGATGGGCTATAGACCGGCAGTTTAGGGCTACGGAAAGGTATGGACTTTCTTATTCTCAAGCTAGCTAAAGGCGTGTACGAAATCTGTGGAGAATCTTTCTGTCTAATCATATGAAAGTGCGCTTCCGTGCCTCCCGCAATTTACCAACTCCTGTCATCATCATCAGTTGTACAGCTATGAGCTATTTAGTATTTGCATTTGAAGCAGATGCTGTGATTGGACAGGCCGGGTTATTCCATGAAATTAATTAAATGATCGAGGCTTTGATTATAGATTGAGGATCTTCCAAAGATTTCCCAAATCTATACAAATATAATTCTGATTCGGTCAAAATCCAATTCCCAAAAAATGCTAACAGGCGAGGCGATTGTTTAGTTGAATAAAACGGCCATTTGAACGGTACGTTAATAATGTAAGTCTACTATTTTATTTTTTTCCTTTTAAGATTCGTTTGACAAAATCGAAGGGCTGTAAAGAGAAAAAAAAATCTTGAATAGAAAACCTTTTAATCGAAAATTATGTTAATTTGACTTTTTAATCTAGTTGCGTCTTACTAATCCACGTATTTTGAATTGATGTTTTGCAATTTTATTGTATGGTAATTTTTCAGTGAAATCGGTTTCACCAAAAAGCCACTCAAATTTTCATTATTTTGATTATATCTAATCTAAACTTTATATTCGATGTTATTTATTTAGTCAAAAGATCTTAAAAAATGATTTCAAACCATATTATAAGTTTGCATTCGTTATAGTTTACCTAAGTGAAGACATATTTGTTGAATGACCAGGATTTATAAATGATGCAATGTATGTTTGTTACTTCCCGAAAGGGTAGTTGGACATTTATATTCAAAGGAGCATAATGCAAAACGCTGCAAAGAAATCTACATAGAAAATTCATAGGAATGTGTTTAGATGAGGTGAGATTTACAAAATTCCAAAATCCACACCAAATGCTAGACTGGGATTACAAAACCTTTGGAGAGCTTCCAATGTGGCGTCCATACATTCCCACCGGAATGTCAGCATTAATATCATTAGACTTACAATTATGATTTTTGGTCTACGTACCTGATGGACGCGCTAGGATCCCCGGCCATTCCACTCACAAAGCTTAGGCGAGCGATTATATATCGTCGAATGGACTATGAAAAACCTATCGTATGCTTTGCCCAAGATTGCCTTCCATGAGTAGCCTTTTTATAGCCTACAATGATATGAAAAACGGGCTAGGACGCACAATTACTCCTTACCCATTCAGTCCGGTCGCGGATGCCCTTTGACTTGGGAATTCCGCTTGCAATAACGCTCCCATTCTTAGCATCTTTAAAATAAAATTTATAGCCGCTATATATATTTTTATTTATTAATATCTGTGTGTGTACATATAGGGGGTGTAATTCATTGGAAACGTTTCCAAAACACATAAAAAGTGAAAATGCTCATTTTGGGCCCACCAAGGTGCTTTGACGAAATTAAAACAAATTCATTATGTTTAAAATTATCCTTTTAACATTTTTATTTAAAATCATTTCAAATAGACATATGCATTAATCACACTTCCAATAAGAATTTTGATAAATTTATATTTGTAAATGATTCTAATTTTACAATTCATCATAATTTTTTATGGAGATAATTTTATATTCCTAACAAAGCATGATGAATAGTTTAGATTTCATTAAATCGCTTTGGTAGGGCCCAAATGGAGCATTTCCACATTTCATTTTTGTGAAAATATTTGCAATAATTGACTATAGAGAGAGAGAGAGAGAAAGGACTACTTTAGTTTTCCATGTACTTCCAAAGTGAATTGGCTTATCCTTTCCATTTGGGCCTATCTTAATAATTCTATAAAATTTATTTCAATGGTTATATTTAGTATTATACATTTAATAAAGTTATTGGAGATCACTTCAATCAGAATCTTGCATGGGCCATACTATTTAAAAAGATATAAAAGCATATGTCAAATTACAAATTCACTTGGATCTATTTACTCAAGCATTAAAATATTTTAAAATCCTAAGCAAATAATATTATAGATGGGATGAATACTTAACAAGGCTTGGATCTTTAATTAAAAGTACATGGGCCCTTCTAAATAGTCAAACAATTTTAATGGATTGAAATTCATTCTTGGATTGATTTTAATGTTATGATCAACATGAGCTTTTGATTGAGATATGTTGAGTTTAAGTATTTAGTTTTGATGATAACAAAACTTATATATGACTTGAATTAAGCTAATGAAGTTTTCCAAAAATTTTGAGCGATAAAAGAGCCCCATAGAGGAGATGAGAAGTATTGCAAAAATTTGTTGAGTCCACTTGAACTATGTTTTCCAAGCTTAGAATTGATGGAGGAGTCCATAGAGGAGAGCTTAAGGTAACAATGGTGTCACACTCGCTTCCTAGTTGGGTGTTCTGAGTCACAACGACAGAAGCGACATATAAGTCCACAGAGGAGTTTCACATAGGTCTGTTGAGATCTTTGCAATAGTCATATTCCATAAAAGTAAGCTACAGAGGAGACCAAAGACCTCTTCGGGCTTGCAAACATCCATAGAATATTTCATCGGAGGAGAGGTGACAACGATAAAAGTCTGTTGTCGTAATGGTCTGAAATCCAAGTGGCTCTCTAATGGTTATTTTTCAATAGTCTTCTTCCAAATGGTAAAGAACCTCTTTAAAACTTTTAAATACAAATTCCATTGAAAAGAAAGATGATTCTTGAAGGTTACGTGAGCTAAAAAATGAATCATTCATAAGAGAGCTGTAAGGCCCAAAAAATTCCAAGTATGTGAATTTCAGTTGTTGTAAATTTTTACCAGTTCAACATGAAGTATCTTGAAGTATAATTAAATTTTGAGGAATCAGTCATAGAAAATTTATGAAATTGAGTGGATTATAAATATAAACATGAGGATAAGGTTTGGGGTATGTTAAATTGTATTAAATAAATAATTTAAGTGAAAAAAATAAATTTAAATCAGTGGAATGCGAAAGGTGTGAATACTGAAAAAGATAGATTTGTTTTACAGAAAAATTATAAAAATGGATGGAATATCCATATTAATATACGTATGATGAGGTTATATGTTAATCAATGATTAATGAGTTAATAAAAATCAAAATTTGCAAGTAGAAAGCTGGAATACCGAGTTACCGATAATTTTTGGCAAATGTTGGTTAAAATTGAATTTAATAAATAAATAAATAAATAAATTATCAAAATAATATATCTAATGAATGAAAAATTAATTTGGATATATGATTTATCAAATGAGTGAATTACATGTGTCATACATGAGGATTAGATGAGAAATTGAAAATCCAAAATGGGTGCATGAGTACCAAATACCATGGGAGGTGGACTACTATACTAAATGCATTATAAAAAAGAAAAACAAAAAGTTCCATTTGCAATGCTTATCTTCCACTCTCCCCATCATGCAAGCTATACTCAGCCCCCTTCAACGTGAGTATCTCCCCTACCCTCCTAATCTCCCATTTTATGCGAATTTACTTCAAATGATCACTTGGAAACTTCATTACCTTTGATTAGTAGGCCATGACAACCAAATTTTCTTGTGATTAAAGTGTGGAAGCCACCTAATAAGGAAAATTTGTCACTGATTAGGGGGACCCACCAAGGAAAATTGAAGATTAAGGTATGGCTTTAACTTAATTAAGATATAGAGGATGTTGGTGAAAGAACTACATGTAAATGATGCTGAATTTTGGTTGAAATTTAGAACCCTAAGTCATTAGGGTTTCTTAAAATTTTTGAATGGGGATTAGGGTTTATAATTAAGTTATTTAATACTTAATTAATGATGAATTAATTTCAGCTAAAGATCAGCAATAACAAGCATGAAAATAGCTTACTGGAAATTAAAATTTACTCATGAATATAGCTGTTGTTTATGGAGATTAAAGGCTGAAAATTGTATTTTTAAGCAAGGCAATTAAGCCAAATTATAGGGGCATAATCATGAATTAATTACCCTCCTAATACACTAATTAGTGGGCACAATCAAATTGTAAGAACAAATTTCAATTAGCATGAAAAATAGGACATATACATTGAGACTTAAAGTCTATCAAATAACCATCATGAGCGTGATTAATACCCTATTAAATAAATTTATTTTATAAATATAAAAATATAAGTTTATATTTAATATATTGGAATAGAAATCTGTAAATTTTTGTAGAAAAATTCTAACATTATCATGTCCAAAAAATCTGAGAAATAAATATTCAGAAATTTGCCTAATTAGCTATTTCGCCCAATTTTTTGTGAATTTTATAATTTATTTTTAATTCATTCAATTTAGTGTATTTTGACTTGCTATTTTAACACAAGATTAATTATATTATTTGGAACCTACAAAAAATTTTTAAGTGAAATAGAGCTAAAATAATTTTGCCCATTTTTTTGGATTTTTATATTTTATTTTTAATTTGCTAGATTTAAAGTATTATTACTTTAACATTTAAAATATTTTATTTATAATAATTAGATCCTAAAGAAAATTTTGGGGATAAAACTAAGTTGTAGGAATTGAGATATAATTTTTAGAGTTTATGTATAAACTCATTTATGGTTAAATCTTGGCAATTGATTAGTATATTTCATTGTGTTAATAAGAAATTATCATGTAGATATATATATATGATATATGTGATGTATATGTTATGTATAGTGTGGATGAAACATGGGTTTGGAGAGTCATTCTCAGGACTTCAGGTTGATGGAAGGACTCCTTGTGTAAGTAAGTAGGTGTACTTGTATATTTGCATGAATGATTAAATGGATGAGGATAGTATCTATCCTACTGTACTAAATGGGCATGTATGTTTTGGATGAAATGACTATTAAGGGATGTAAGTATCCCATGACTATTTTGTTATAATGATTTAATGGAATAAGTATCCTATATTCATTCTAGTATTATAACTATCTGTGATTGTACAAAGATTGATTGTGTATATGAGTGGGATTGTGCATATCCCAGGATTAACAAATAAAAATGAGTTTTTATCCATGATGTGGGGCTGGTAAAAATCCCAAGTTACATGACTTGTGTATTGACGTTATTTCCTATTTAACATATAGATTAGTGGGATAGAGGATATCCCGTGCTTGTGGTTATTATGAATACCTTGATATATGAAAATATGAATATATAATGTGGGGAATGAGAATATCCAGAGATGCGGATTGTACATGAGTATGGTTTTATTATATATAGATTTTGATGTATAATGCTGAGATTTTTTTTTTTGAAATGACTTGGATATGATCATGCCTGGATGACATGGGTTGATATGTATGCAAATGTGTGGATTGGTTCTTGGGGTATAGATGGATCCCTTATTTTGTTAATTATTTTCTGATTTCACACCTACTTACTAAGTATGTCCGGAATTAATCTTTATTTATATTTTTAGCTGCCAGGTCGAGCCATGAGAAGAGAAGTCTGGTAAGGAAAGTATAGTAGAGGGTTGATAAATATTAACTTAAAAATTCTCATGTGTATATTTGAAATCGTGTTAGCATATGTCCAATTATATATATAAAGTGTATCAAAGAGTGATATTTCTGTATAATTATAATGTAAGGGCATGTCTTTATATAATTGAAAGTGTGTGATTGGAAGTTGTATGGTGGAGGAGTACATTCATTGGCATCATGATGTAGCCACGGTCCTGGGGAAACCTATGGATTTGTAGGAATACTCTGTGGATGAATGGAGGAATATTAGAGTAGTGTGTAATTTCTTACTTTTATGAATTATAATGGTAAAAATGTATTCTAATATATGATGAATGTTTGTACCTAGGTGGACAACCCTACTTTCAAGGGAGACTTTGTCCGATTTTTAATAAAAATTAGATAAATTAGAAAATGGTATCAAAGCAACCCTACCCTGGAAGTGGGAAAGTCATGGTATGATCATTGTAGATTTGTAATGTAAAATGGAGTAACAACCTCAGGAGGTCAGAGCATCGTTCCAAGGACCTAATGCTTCTCAAGTACATTCACTAGAATAGCACCTTAATGTTTAAAGTATTAAAGCTCCAACTTGCAATACAACTAAAGAAGTATATTTTTTGATGATTTATAAAATCCTAGTGGAAGTGACACAAAAATCATGAGTGCACAGAAAAGTTGTAACACCTGGGATTCTAAGGTAAGAGCCTTCCCATTTATGATAAGCTCACTTATATTTTGGATTCTTAAATTATATGATTTTTGTTAAGTCTAACCCATTTACTAAGCTTGAGTTTGATGATGAATGAGATTAAATAACTTAGTTTTGATGATAAACAAACAAATGAGTGAAGAATTAAGGTACTAACAGGTTACTTTCTAAGTGATGCATTTTTTATATATCAAAACAGATTAAGGAGAGTAACTGCAAGTAATAAACAGTGTTAATTGTAAGATTATTACATTAACCCTTCAAAGGAAGATAATTTAAAAGGAATGCTCAAATAAAAATTACTCAGAAGTCCTTCAGAAGCATATCAGAACTTTTTCAGAGATATGGCATGAAGCTTAGAAGTATTAAAGAGCCACTTTAAAACCTTTTTAGAAGCATGTCAGAATTCCTTCAAAGATATGACTTAAAGCTCAAAAGCGTTTAGAAGTCCTTAGAGTCAAAGTGTAGCAATATCATACTTCAAAGGTCATGTAGAAGTTTTCTCAAACTGTAGAAATATATTAGAAGTTAAATAGTCCACTTCAAAGGAATTCTCTGCATTCAAAACTTCTTTAGAAGAACCTCAAAAATGCTTCCAAGTCTTAGAAATGTTTATAAAGACTAATAATGGTAATACACAATTAGTCTAGAAGAACTTTCTGAACTCAAAACCTTTTAGAAGACTTTCAAAAACAATACAGCATGCCATCAAAAGTAACTTCAAAAAGAAAACAATGTCAAATATTGAATTCAGTCCTCAGAATTAACTCAGAAGAAACATCTACAATCATAATCTTATCAGAAGCAATTCAGAATGTTAACATTGTACTCAGAAGATCCTCAAAAGCAACTTAGAAGCTCTTTAGAGGCGTCTTCAAAAACACAAGACCCAAAGAAATATATCAAAATAAAATTCAAGCTTCAGAAATTTATCAAAAGTTCTTTAGAAGTCCAAAATATGACTGTTGACAACAAGATCAACCTTTAGAAAATCTAAGAATATACATCCAACAAAAATACTTATCTTAGCAATTCTGAAGAACTACTTCAAGAACTCTAATAAGTGGTGGATCAAAGATCAGAAGTTTTAAAGCTCGATAGAAAGCAAAAGTTGTACCAACTCTACCTAATATTTGACAAAGGTGCTAAAGGTTTCAATGACTAAATTTTCTCTCAAAGCTTATAAAAGGATGACTATAGCAACACACAAAACATCCGAAAAACACAGAAAATCATCTGACCCAAGTATTCAAAAGAGTATTGAAGATCTTCCATCGTTTAACACCAACTGTTACAATACTGCCAAAGTATTCAAAGACAGATTTGCATCATCTTCAAAGGAGTTTGATAAATCTAATCTTATTGCATATTTTGTTCATTTATTTGAGCTTTAATTTTTGTACAATCTGCCTAAGTTAGAGGTGTTGGGTCCCATAGTATGGCTTAACCCAAGAGGAGAGAGATGAATTGGGTTTATAAAAATTAATTGCTTAACCCCTACAAAATTACTTCTCCTCTTTTCGTGCTTGTGTGCTGTGCAATGTAAACTAAGTAATAGAATATTAAAGTACAAGAAAATAAATAAACAAGCACACATAAACAACATGATTTTTATAATAGTTTGGGAACCCTGTCCCTATATCCACTGTTCTAAGAGAGTACACTCATTGTGCCTTGGGTTCCACTATATCCCATATGATGGAAATACAATAATGCTCCCAGCACTCTTCAAGATTCCAGCTCTAGGGGGTGTAAACAAGTGTTCCCAACACTCTTCTAGATTCTAACTCTAGGGGCATAAATATAGTGCCCCAATACTCTTCTAGTTTTCACAAGCTCACCAGGAAACTAATTGGTTTCAAAGATCACCAGTAAACTTGTTGGTTTTTCAGAGATCACTAATAACTCTCTGATTTTCAGATTAACTAGAAAACTTATACACTTTTACATAATGTTTTACTCAAGCATAGGGAAATATTTGATCTCTTTTCAGCTCTTTGTAATACAAAGATCTTCCCATAATGTAAACTAATGGCCACAAAAATATACAGATTAAAGCTCATAAAAGATATATGACAGTTTAAGCTCTTAGCTATGAGTCGAAGAATTTGCATTAAGATTAAGTTCACTTGGAAACTATTCTTTCACCACATTTGAATTGTTCCACCTTTTCTCCTTAAATAGCTTCTTCAAAATTTTGACCGTTTGAGAAGATGGGTTCTGTTAAATGCAGAAATGAGAGTGACAATGAATGAATAAGACTATTGAGATTTTTGAAGTTGGATTCTATGCTTTTTTGATTTGTCTCGAGCTACTACATCATTGTTCTTTTGCAAAGAGGAAGATAAGCTATTGCTGAAATGTCTTTTCTCATTTAGACTTCACACAACTTGAAAACTTGCAACACCACTTGTTGCCAAAAATGGTGACTGAAATAGGTCTGCATAAAGAAAGCATAAATGCAGATTGTTGAACCAAATGGTGCATATGACAAATAGCTAAGTTTTGATGATGAGTAACAACATATGAGCGAATATTTGTGGTACTAATAGTTATGTTCCCAAGCATTGCAGAATAGATATAAACACATAGGGAATAATTCAAATGAAGTGGACAACGTACATAGTGAGTAAATTAGCAATCAAAATTCACTGATCGAAAGAAGAAAAGAATGATAAAAAAGAATGACACTGAAACTTTGAAAAGAAGTCACAAAGAATATCTGTAGATATGAAGTTCAAGCCTCAATGAGTGATCAAATAAATCTCTTATAGATAAAGTTAGTATCTAAGAGCATCTGTCTAAGAAAGATTTAGATAAATTATTCCATAAGCAAGTCAGATAAATTATGTATACTTAACATTTGTATACAACACGAAGACGAATTCAGTTTGCAGAAGCAGAGATGAAACATAGCTTAACTCAGACGAATGAAGAGCTAAAGTGAAGTCAAATTATTCAAGCATTTGTATCTCATATAGAGTCTATCTAAAACTAAAGAAGGTTAAGGAACTTATCTGTAATCCCTACAAAAAATATAGAAGATAAAGTAGAAGCAGCATAGCAGCTATAGAAGAACAACTTTGTCTGTCGTCTTCATCTACAAGTTTGTCTACCACATGCAACAGACAAATCATTAGACAACCACTAAAGAAACAAGTCATTTATGCCTTAATGATTCATCTATTACTTCTAACAGATAACCCATTATATGAATAACTAGAAAGAGGATTCGTCTGCACATCGGGACTTCGTCTATTACTTATGATAGACAAACCAATAGATGAACCAATTGGAAGACTTTGTCTGCAACCTACAAATTCGTCTATAGATTTCTACAGATAAAGTCATTTTGTTTGCTGAAAAGAAGCCTTGTTCACTCCAACAAGAGTCGCTTGTTACTTACAATAGACAAAGCTATCTCAACTGGTGAAAGAAAACTTCATCCAGTAAAAGAAATTTTGTCTGCTATGAAGAAGCTTTTGTCTGCGTCAATAAAAGTTGTTTGGCACTTACAATAGACAAACAAATAGACAAAGCTACTTTGTTTACTAAAAAACTTCGTCTAATGAGCAGTAAAGAGAAGAACTTTATTTACACTTCTATACTTTATCTGTCAGTTACAACAGACAATCTAGAAGACAAAGTAGAATGTTTTAATGATTTTTGACAAATTTACAAAGACTAAGCTGTCTATTATGTTGTCATGCCCACCTTCCGAGGCACAACCTATCATTTTGCACTATATTTTACTAAGATTTGCCCACTTTTAGGGTGGGAATGCTTGAATTTCATTTTGGAACTTGACTATTTTCTTATTAAAAATTGCACAGTCTCCCCTGAAAATGAGGCTGTCCAACCTGTATGATCATACATCATATGAATTTATACAATTATCAACTTCTAACCTGGCATTAATCTTATCAAATCTAATTTAAATCATTAATTTAATATCCACAATTCTTAATATGATTCAAAATCATAAAATAATACATCTACTCACCCATAGCCCAAGATTTGGGTAGAATCATGATGACAATCTACATCCTTAAAAGTCATTAACAAACTGATAATTAAATCATTAAGACATGCCACTACTAACAATATACATTAGTCTAGTTTCTCCAATATCAAATACACCTCCATTAAAATCTATTAATTATAATTATATATCAATTAAAATCATTAAACACAATTATATGCATACAATGGGATTCCAATACCAATTCAATCATGTCAACATGAATAATATCTTCCTTGATCCCATTGCTTTACTTGTCCGCTAAAAAATAACATAAGAAGACGTGAGTCCGGGCAACTCAGTAAGTAGGCAAGTACTATAAAATATTCAATAATCTAGCATATAACATGTTCAATTCTCAACATGAATAATCATATTCATAAAAAAAATGCACTACAATTCATTTCATATCGTTTAATCCAACTATACCCATCATGGGTTCTAACTCATGTTATAATACAAAACAAAACAATATTCATAAAATTTCATTCAGTCAATAATTAATATAGTGGATACATCACAGTATACACTCTCATATGTTCTAAAACATCCATTCTATATAACAAAATGGGATATTCTTTATCCCCTCATAGTTAGAAATCCATGCATAAGAATAAAAAGCCTTAAAACATGGGATAATTTCTATCAAATAAACATAATTTCATATCGTATATGAAAAATAATCCTTTTGATTCAAGGGATAGTTGCTATCCTAAGTTCATATAAGCATACTAGTAAATAGACATCAATTTAACTAATATGGGATATCCATTATCCCCATCCAAAACAACCATGCATGGATATAATCAAATGGGATTTTCATCCCCAATCATATGATATTGCTAATCAAAGGAGGGACGCCTACTTACTTTATAACTTGCCAAGTTCCATAACTCTTTAGGCTTCTTAGCCTTCCATTCTTTCTCTAATGAGCCAAGTAATCCACGCATGGCTTTCTCTCATGGACATAGATCCAAGCCCAAAACTCTAGTTGGCGCCATTCATTTGAAGGAAACTTGATTTTTCTCCCATTTACATAGTTTAAATTGCTAAAAATTGGATTTAAATTAAAGATCACGTATTTACTAGCTAGGTAATATGATTTCCTAGCTGAATAGGCAAGAAATAAAGCTAAATGGGTTAGGGTATAAAAAGGGGAAGAACAGAATTGAACGGAATAGAAAATTAACAAAATGGAACAAGCTCCGGGGTTTAAAAAGTTGGGTGACCAACTTTACAGCAAAATGGGTGCCTCTATGCCCATTTAGGTGCCTCTACTCCCAAACATCCATCCCTAGGCAACAAGTCGGGTGCATAGGCACCCAAAAATCAGACCTTGGTAGCCACTTGGGCATATAGGTGCCCAAAATCTAGCAGCTAGACACCTCATCAATATATTGTACAGATATTTCTCATAGGACATCAGATTCATGTGATTCTTGATTTCTTGGAAAGATAACTTAAAAGAATACAACTTTCATGTTGAAAACTTTTCTAAATCAATCTATAAATATGTCAAAAATTGAGGATAAGTGAACCCATGTGTAATGTTCAACTTACCTTCATCATATCTTAATGTTTAACACATAAATTAACTCTAAAATCATGGGATGTTGCATTTGCATCATAAGTAACTTTACAATTTCAATTAGTCCTACACCTAATCATCCCAAAATGATCATTTACAATAACCACTCTTACCCCAAGTTCAAGTAATAACTTGTATCCTTCCAATTGCAGTAATTTGCCTTTTTCACTTACAAACAAAACCACCACTAGTCCAATTTCTTATAAAACATTCTTAATATTCCTACAATCACTTCAGCACATCATATGCATGAAATTAAACATGTTCATGCTATTCATCAACTCATTTGAGGTCAAATTCCAAAAATCACTCATTCTGTTCTTTTTAACCAAATTTTCTGTTATACGTAATTCCATAAGCCATTTCCTTTCCAAATTGCATCCAATACTAAAATTAATGCTTCACACACATTCTAATGCATATAATAACTACTTCAGGCCATTCATATAAATCATAGACATTCGTTTACTCAATTTCACCACTTTAGTTCTTTTTCTTGTAAGTGCATTTACATAGCTCATAATGATGAAATTTGTAAAAGTCATGGACTGAATTCTACTCATATATCCACACGAGCATGTTTCACACACCTTAAACATCATGTGTAGCTATTCATCAATTCAAAATTTAATAATTTAATGAAAATCTCATGTTGAGTTCTTTTTACACCATAATCAACTCAATAGTTTAAAACTACTAAATTATCATAAAAATCCCATTTAATAGCTCATACATATCACATTTCACATAATAAACATGCTTCATTAGTTATTCAAGTCATATACATTACTTTACTCAAAATCAGCACTTGGGTTCTTTTTCACTCAAAACTACTAATGAAGTCATTTTCTTTGTTTAATTTAGTTTTCCATAACAAATTTCTTTATAATTCACTATTTACTACCTCAATTCCTCATTTTACTGAAATGCAAAAAATTTACCCTTATTTTTAACACCCAGGGTGTTACATATGTGGATCTACTCAGAGCTAATTTGTCTATTACTTATAAGAGACAATCTAGGACTTGATCAGACAAAGTCCTCAGACAAATATTAGCTGAATCTCTATGGCGTATCATTACAAGTAGAAGCTACTTGTACTAGACACTACTGACTACACTCTGTAGTTAAAATCTCATACAGAGTGGATTTTATTAAACAAACCGGACAAATCAAGTTTAGTTGAAGAAGGAAAGAGATTCAAAGGAAAGCAGTCTTCACTTTGATAAAGGTTGCAACTTTCATAGGTTGCGTCCCTTAGGCTTAATAGGCGTCTTTCCAAAATAAAGAAAATGTCAGTCAAGTAGAAAAGTCTTAATCTGATGTTTTCCAAAACTGGAAAGACATCTTCTTCAAGGATGACCCTGCAGGTTTTCCAGCTACAACGATTTTATCAAGAAGACAACTTTTCAATAGGAGAAATCAAAATGTCTTCAACATTCAAAGAAACCTAACTACCTCTAATGAACAAAAATTTTTGAAGCAATATAAAGGTAGTATAGTGTCAATAAAGAATGTTGCGAAAGCTGAGAGAAAAATAAGAATAAAGCTTAAATGAGTAACATCTCTCAATCAGACTATGCTTCATCCTAGATAATAAATCTCTATTGTGCTAATAGATAATGAGCCTAAAAGTTTTATTTTAATCATATATCTATAGCATTGATATCTAATGAGCTTCTAATTTTATATATACTCAAACTATATACAAATCAGCCTAGTAAAAGAGACAATGTAATGTACAAAAATGAGTGTCGCTAATCAGCTATATGAGTTTGTAGTGAGCTCAAGAAAATCATATTGTATGAGTTATTGGTGAGCTCTTAAAAACTAACAAGTTTGCTGATTATCTTCAAAACTAGTGAGTTTTTTGATGAGCTCATGAAACCAGAAGAGTGCTAGGAGCACCATGTTTACGCCCCCTGACGCTGGAATCCAAAAGAGTACTAGGAGCACTAGTGTATTTCCATTATATAAGATATAGTGAAATCCAAGGCACAATGAGTGTGTGCTCTTGGAAAAGTGGATGTAGGGACAGGGTTCTCGAAACATTATAAAAATTGCTATGTTTTGTCTTCTAGATTGTTTTATTTTACATATAACTATTTCATCATCATAGTTCACATATCATTACACACACAATTACTTGACTGAAATAAGAATGGCTAAGAGAAGTTGAATTTGGAAGTGAAGTGATCACTATGATCAAACGAACAAATATGAAAATTGCATATGTGCTTCATCACAACTTCTACTTAGCTCATTAATTTTTATTTGGCCATAATTTTTATATGCTCAATTCACCCTTCCCCTCTTAAGCTATCTATTACATGGGACCAACATAGATGTTATTTAGATGCAAGTCACATA
The DNA here is from genome assembly GCA_036873735.1 of Pouteria campechiana. NCBI lineage: Eukaryota > Viridiplantae > Streptophyta > Magnoliopsida > Ericales > Sapotaceae > Pouteria > Pouteria campechiana. Next base: position 47,534 of record JAYJMB010007966.1, read on the forward strand.
AGTCAATTTTCCTTTGACAAGTCACGACCTCTCTGTCTTTATTTGTCTGTCATAAGTTACAGACAAATTCTCCCATTAGTTTGTCTGTCGGTCGATCCTTTGTGAGTGGAATTTGTCTATTATAAATAGCATACAAACTCTGGATGACATAGACAAAATCGAACTAATTGATAGACAAACTCTGCTTTGTCTATATGAATTCCTCTTGGAGATTTGTCTGTCAGTCGATCCTTCATGAATGTGAATTGTTTGTTGTAAACAACAGACAAAATTTGGGTAGCTTAGATGAAGTGGAACTAGTTAATAGACAAACTCTCCTTTGTCTCCATGAATAAACAAAGTGTGATATTCTTCTTTTGTTCCACATTTGTCTGTTGGAGGTGACAACCAAATTCTGCTTTGTCTTGCTCGAATAGACGGAGTATAATATCGTTTGATATAAGTGATAGAAAAAATGTAACACCTCACCTTTTAAAGGTGCTACTAAGGCAATAACAGAAGGACTCATGGCTAGAGTCTCCCCTGAACTTACCTTCTTAACCTTGTATGCAATAATTGTAAATTCCCACAAATGCCCAGAATCATAGTCACACTGTAATGTAATGTGAAGAAAAAGGTATACAGATTCCTACTAAAGTAATGACATGCACATTAACTTATACATCACATTCTATGTTAATTACAACAACTAATTACATATTTTTTTCAATTTGTTGTAATCCTCGAAATACATTTATAATATATTCTAAAATACATCAAAAGATAAGAAATTTTAAACATCATATTTATCCCTTTCTTGAGCTCCATCCCCTTGTTGGTCTTCGTCTTTTGACCTGTCAACTAAAAAAAAACTTAATAAGCAAGGTGAGTCTGACAACTCAGTAAGTATATATGCAACTAATAATCAATAGAATGTATTATTAGATAACCTCGCATACATAAATGAACTACTATCATGTACACATAATGATAAGAATTTACAGTTAAGAGTTTACTCTTATTATATCATTAGTATTTCATTACTACCCATCAGTACTATGCTTGGGAGACCATTAGCCAAGTAGACTTAGCTACACACCAAGTGGACGCAGCCACATACCAAGTGGACATAGCCAAATACCAAGTGGACTCAATCTTCTTACAACTTTGGTGTGCTCTGGTTCTTCCCTGCAATCTTGACTACAAATGCTCCTAGACCCATGACAATCTGATCATTGACATGATATCTTGCCCTCTTTGCAACCCAGGGATCACAAGTTCTCTATTCACACCTACTAAGTAAGAAGACTAGTCTCACACAATAGGTCAGATTCAACCTCTTCACCATTACTGGAGGCATCATCAAATATTGCCCATTTTGTGGGCAAGATCCCAAATGATTAAGTCAGTCATCCCAACAAGTATCCAAATCCAATTTATAACAATTATATCCACTCTCAAACATGCTTCTACTTCTCAAGAAAGTTCAAAGTCCTTGTTAAATCTATCATACGATATTCTTTTCTTTCAAGAATTAGATTCCATGCCATTCAATTATTCATCACCATTACCCTCCAATTCCTCTAAGGATAATCCTATAAAAACTCTAATAAATCCATTATTAATGTATAATAAAATTTACATGAAAGAAATAAAAAATATTTTCCAAAAGTTTGGATTTGGCATCGCAACTTCAAATTCGGTGCTACGGCGCCAAATGCCCTTGCCTAAAGTTCCTGTCTATTATACACATTGATGCCACGATATCCAAAAATCTGTCTAGGCATCTACCCCATTCCATTCCTATGCTGCGGCGTCAAACTTCAGCATCACGGAATGAAAAGTTTTGCCCCCTTGTATTCGTTGCTCCATGACTCTACTCCCTTGTTCTATTATTCCATCTATCACTCTACCCTATTTAAGCCTTAATTTAGTCCATTTGCATATCATGATTATACACCATGGACACACACTTATAGGCTTACAAGTTAAATTCATTTATCATACTTTGTACAATATGATTGTCTAGATTAGTCTACAAATAGTATGAAATGAACATATCAAACTTCTTATATACAATATCATAAATGGATGAACCCATATAAGTATGCACTTGATCTACCAAATTCATATATTAACACTTTAATTGCCTCATTTTCTACTTTAAACAACATGATCTAGGTTTTGGTTTTAAGCCCAAACTGAAGCATACTATGGCAATTATAATAGAACTCTTACGATGCCGGAATGCGTATAATTCACCTTAATGATTACTTATCAAGATAAATCCCGCTTACCTTACCAATACACCTTCCTTTCCCTCTAAGCGTGGATTTCCACGATCTCCTTATCAATTTAGAACTCCTACACTCAAAACACATGTTTCATGATCATTCGATTGCATCAATGTCTATAAAATCGCATTACTACATAGGTCATTACTATTCCATAGCCTAACCTTAATTAGGGTTTAACCCAATAATTATCCAAATCTTATTTAAGAGGTGGTTATGGGGTAATTAACAAAATTAATCATGCCATACTTATCTTAATGGCATTTCATCAAACATGTGATAAGCACTTTCCATATTTCATACTTCTAGCCAATACTAGTTTGGATTTTCTTGCCCAACCTTCATATAATTATGTTTTAACATAATTTATACCTTAATTAATAATCGTATCTCTTAATTCACCACTAAATTATTGTTTTCCCCCAATTTCCAACTTTATTACAATAATAATCTACATTTTAAGCAATAATTCAATAATTCTTCCTAACAGAAATGAACAACGATGGCAAAAATCACTTACCTTAGCATTTGCTTTAGTTGAAACCCTCAAAATCCAATGACGGGATGAAACCCTATTTCCACTACCACTTCACTTGTTATCCATCACTTAATTCAATGATTTCTTTATGATTATTACTACAAATCATCCAACTATCAATTTTTAGGAAGTTTGGTTTCAATTTCTTCAAGAACAAAGTTGTTTGGGATGTTGGGGAGCAAGACGGAGGGCTGGGGACATTTCTTCTCTATTGGGATAGATAATGGAACATTTTAAGCTCCTTTCCCTATGGTGCTCTAATAGCCTATATATAAAGGTGCACATGCAGCTCATTCACTCTGCATTCTATCCATGTTTTTATGCATGATTGTCTAGGCAATAGTTCCTTCTTTCTTTATTTGTCTGAGTGCATGATGAGATTACTTTTTCTTACTTCATCTCAAACAAAATTTGTTTGGTCAGTGTAGATAGTTCAAATTTCTCAAACAACTTTATATTCTTTGACCATGGCTTTGTCTTCAGCTGCTTCTGTCTTGCATTTGTCTGTGGAAGTTTCTCTTTGAGGTTAATAGACAAGGTAAGCTAATTGTAGCGCATCTTTGAAGCCTTGTTTTCTTTGATTGCATTTATCAGTGGAAGATTTCTCTCAGACAATACAATCTCTCTCATTACTTGTCTTCAAAGCTTCTATTTTCTTCTTCTTCCATGACCTTCAACAGTTTGATCCCTTTTTGAGCATAGATAGTTGTGGCAGTTGATTGCAGATAATTATGATCCCGCACTTAGAACTTTTCTGCACTTGTTATATTGTTAGCTTTTATGATATATTATCAAAGTGTATTTTATCCTTATGTAATTTTAATATATTGTTGAACAAGGATAATATACATTTTATTTAAGTACATACTATGAAATCTTAAGTAAATATAGTGCTAAGTATGATTCAACAAATTAATGCATTAATGAATAACTAGTAATGTTAAGCACAACATTAAGTAAAATATGCATGCTTGCATAATTAATTATTCATGATTATATATTCATATCGATTAATGTTTATTAAATCATGATTCTACATATGATTAGTAGAGATTTAAGTATCCAAATATCTTATTTTAATACAAGTTTTTTTATCATCAAAATCATATATAGTAATCCTAATAAGAGACATTAATCTATACATTTTTGTTTGGAAAACCAGTGAGTTAGTTGGTGAGCTCTGAAAACTAATAGTTTGTAAAAGTTTCTAGTTAGCTTGGAAAACCAGTAAGTTTGTTGGTGAGCTTGGAAACCAACGTGTATAAGTTTGTTGGTGAGATTAGAAACCAATGTGTAAAAGTTTTTTAGTGAGGTTGGAAAACTAGTAAGCTAGTTACTAAGCTTGGAAACCAATGTGTAAAAGTTTTTGTTGAGTTTGGAAAACCAGTAAGTTAGTTGGTGAGCTTAGAAACCAACATGTAAAAGTTTCTAGTGAGCTTGGAAAACCAGTAAGTTGTTGGTAAACTTGTAAAACTAACAAGTGTTTAGTAGAACCTGAGTTCAATAAAGGAGAATAACTAAGAGAAGTGGAGTAGGAACCCAGGAAGGGCCGAACTGCTATAAAAATCTTATGCATATGTATTGTGAATTTTACTTCCTTTTATTTTAAGCACATCTCTCAAATTATTGGCCAAAAAATTTTTAAGGCTTAATTCACCCCCCCCCCCTTTTGAGCTACCATCCAGCAAGGGACCAACAAG
>JAYJMB010007987.1:0-33471 GCA_036873735.1 Pouteria campechiana
GTCTTACTGATGGTATCTTCAGTGATATATGCCTTTCCCTATTCTAATTTTTATATTTTTATTTTTATGTTATCTATATATTAATCTCTAACTCAACTTTTGTGGGCTTAATTAATACCCCCGCATCTTTATATGGAATACAAATTGTGCCAGTGTGCGTCAACTTACGAATCGAGCAAGGTCTTACCTGAGCATGGGGCAGTCTATACAAACAATCAGAATTATTCCATCTGAATAGCAACTAATTTCCCATTAATGGGATGTTACAGACGCTTTTAAGAACGAAGTAAGAACTTGCCCTTGTTGGTACACTTAAGCAAGACACAGCCGCCATTCCGGTGCTTTCACATGGGAATTTAACGATCTTCCAGTATACGAACTGATTAAGAATTGACAATTTCATTCCTCAGAGAGGTTTATATATACATATATACATATAAACACATATGTATGTATGTATGTATGTATAGTCCCCATCCAACGTTCATGGCACATTGGCAACAAACCTTCATCCCAAGGCTTGTTCATGGAGGTCAAGATCGAGAAAATTGCTTGTGTTCCGGAAAACTTCTAACCGTCTTTCCACTACTGCTTATACCATTCTCTGACTTCAGTGTTTCAACGAAATCATTGAAATTCTTGAAAGAAGATCCTCCTTCAGCGAGACTTTCGGACAATTGCCTTAAGCTCCAGAGAGCTTTGCTTAATACCCTCATCTCAGAGAGAGGTTAATTCCAAAGTTACATGGCTTGTTATGCACTCAGCCCACATGTTGGCCAATTGCGTGTCAATGTGACTTATGGCGACTAGAGCGAATGTCACGCTAAGGCGTACGTGAAGGTGACATCCGAGCCCACGACACCGGCTTTTTAGAGAATACCGGGTGACTCTGTTTGTCTATTGTGGAGATAGTCCACAACAAAGCAAAGAAAATGTCACCTTTTTATTATTATTCTTACTTTACCATTATTATTTTTCTACCTTTTTAATAATTTATCCTTATTTTTTCAATCATTTATCTATTTTTTAAAATAGAAATCTAACTACGTTTTTCCCATCTTGGGATTTTATCTTTTTTCAGTAGTATATGCTACAACAAAAATAGCCTAACACAACCAACTTTTTGGTTGCATTAGGCCTAATGCGACCAAAAGAATGATCGCCAAAAGGCTGCTTTTGGCCTGTGGCAATTGGCCAAAAGCGAGTTTTTCTTTTTTTTGCAGTGTTTGCTAGCAAAAGCAATCATTTTTTTATGTGTGTTTGGTCAAACACAACCAATAGGTAATCGCATTTGACCAAATACAACCAAATTTTTTTTGTTGCATTTGGTCGAATGTGACCACTTATTAACTGCGTTCGGCCAAAAAAAATTTGGCTACATTTTAGCAAACACAATCAATCTAAAATGGCAACATTTGCTCAAATGTAGCCAAATTTTTTTGGCTGCCTTTGGCCAAATGCAGCCACCATGTTTGAGCAAAGACAGTCAATTTTTTTGTTGTTTTTGATTTAATGGTCACAACACAACGTCTTCTAATATTTGTATAATTGTTGCGTTTATTTACCATAATGGTAACTATTTATTCAAAAGTAAAGGTGAATACTTAGAAATAAGAAGTATATATGTATTGTATATAACATTAAACCAAAAATTATACATCATACGAGTTTAAGAAATCCTATAAATTAACAAACGTTGGCTATGATTACTTTACACATTCTTGGAAGAGTGAAATAGAAGATCCTTCACAGCCATTAAAATAAACAAAGAGGAAAATAATGAGGGTCACCAACAGGTCGAGGCCTTTATTAAACTACCGGGAAGCTATAGTATTTGGTCTTCATAAGGAGATCATTTTTCTTGACTCTTCTCATGGTTGAACAGACCTATTAACATAAAATTATAGGGCATAAATTATTTGAAATAAGAATATAGTCAGTATGCAATAATCTGAGATTTTTAACGCGTTAAATTACCTCTAGAAAAATTTGGAATGCCCAACTGAAATGTGGCCAATGAGGAAGGTGTCGATTGATTAAATCATGACTCTAGCAAAGACCTTATGTGTATGGCCTCATTTGATAGTTCATCAATCTGTTGGTTGGCGATTACTAAATCTTCCTCAATGGAGCTCAGCCGGTCCTTTGTACTCTTCAGTTCTTCCTCCGTGGATCTCAGCTGATCTTATGTAGAAGCTAACTATCAATAGAGTACTGCATTTGATCTATTAGACAAATTAGAACTCAACTAACTGTTCATTAGCTTTGTAATGTGTCCTAAGCCCTTAACGTAACCAGAGCACTTTCCCATTATTTCATCGTAGACATCATTTGGTGTGAGGGGCAACTCTGTAGATTCTAAACTAGCGGCTTGTAGCTCTACCATTTTATTTTGCAGGTTTAGCAAAAAGCATTAGTAGGGGTCAGCAGACAAAAGGCTAGCTAGAAATCCTAAATGTCTATGAAATAAATAAATAGTGGGTAATATTCATGTATGCATCATCTACCTCTGGGATTATGAATTTGTCATCTGCCTTGCGCGTTTGAGTCTCCTCGAATAGTTCAATTCAGTCGATTTGGCTATCAGGGTCATCATTTTCCTATTCCACAAAAACATGTTGTATTTATCATGTATGAAAGTACTAAAGTGGATAAGAGATGGCAAATTGTAGCTACGAATAACATAATCCTTACCCTTTCAACCAGAACAATCATAAATGGCTTTGGCCCCATATAGTGTATATACTTTAACCTCTTCCTATAATCCTTAGCCACCAAGGACTTGTGCTACATTAAAGTAAGCATGAGGAACATGCATAGTTATGTTCCGGAAAAAATAGACTACTTATACTTGATGCTCCAAACAATGGTGTAAAGAACATATTAAAATGGTATATACCTGAAATTCTAGGGAAGCAAAGTATATGCACATGAAGGCCCAGTTGGGGATCTTCACTCCTACGGATGGTGACGATACTGAATCTGTGCCTGTACTTATAACTTTGGAGTAGTGGTCGTGATAATCCTTTCAGACCCTTTCGTAATTAGTCCTAAAGTAGTCCTCCACGACCATATTGACCCAATCTTGATCAAAATCCTTGATATCAAAGCATGACTGTGAAAGGATTATAGCAAGGTTAGAATATATTAACACTATATGGAGTTTATAAATTATGGATGTAACCTTCTTAACTTTAATTCAACAATCATGGGCTGCTTTTCCTCTTTAGTGGCGTCTGCCTATTTCTTCTTGTCTATCATAGAATGCCCTCAAAATATACCAAATGGTCTTTGGCAGATGCTTTTGACCTTGTTCAATTGTTGGCTTTCTCATGTCAGAGTCAATCTCAATTAGCAATACACTGAGGCTTCTCTTCATATCATTGATAAATGAGTTTTTCGAAGGACCCCATTTCCTTTTTTTGCTTCTTGTCAAGAAATAATGATAGTGTGTCAAATGTCATGAAATGTATTTATTTTGGCAGAACTTGCAATACATATGGGTTAGGGTTAAGGCCATATAAGAAATGTACAGTAATTAATACATACCACTGGATGGAGCCGGTGTCCCTGAGGACAAAGAAAAGTCTTATACTTTTAATCCAGAGGCATTAGGGCACAGGTTGCTGTGCGATGATAATTGGGGGCCAAGGGGGGCATGTAGACTATTGGGTCTCAACAGATGCCTGCTCCACAACCATTGTGATGTCCACATTGTCCTCCTATGTAGGAGGCACATCAGAGGCAATGTGTGCAGACCGTGTAAAATGACCTAGACCTCGATCACGTCCAGAGAACATCGTGAAATAGCTACAAAAAAGTGAGAATGATACTTGTCAAAATATTCATGTCATAAATGAATGACATATATTCATGTCACAAGTTACTACCTTGGTATTAATAAGATTGTAAGTGCTCAAAGCAGGTGCCCGTAAAACTGCCTGCCATGGCAAGCAGTATAGCAAGTGCCTTCCATATCGCTTACCATTAGGCAGGGAGATGAGTAAGGGAGTTTAACCAAAAAGCGCACCACAGCCAGTTCCACATACCCCATGCCATACCACCTCCCACCCCAAGTCAGTAAAAACTCAATTTTTATAAAGTTTTGACCTAAAGCAACATGCAAATGATGAACAACTACTGTAAACTCCATAATTATGGTAAATTTGAGTGAATAAAATATAAAAAATATGTAAGAAAATCTGTGTGTGCCTTACGATAAATTGGTGTCTAGCATATTGTGCCCTAAATGTGATCTTCACGTTCTGTGTCCATAGCAACCAAATCCTAAGCGAAATTTTCTAGAGGTCAAAAATCTTGTCCACTGTTGAGACCCTTATCAAATTCTCATTTTCTTCATCTGGATGTATAAGTTATGTTTTTTATAAAACACATAAATTTTGCCTACTATTATTGCATATTTTTCCAATATTATTATTTATATCAAATACGATTATCCAGTACACTATTTTAATAACACATTAATAAGCTCTTGTTATTTTTAACTTTATTTAATTCAATGGTTAATTTAGTATTTATTGAAAGACCAAATTACATCCTTTTTCCATTTTTAATGAATAAATAACATAATATTTAATAAATTTTATTTTGCAAAATGTCATACCAAATGCAACCGATTTTGGGCGGCTACGTTTGGTATGATAATTTTTACAAAAAAAAATCATAACTACCTAAGATTTTATATATTTAATTTCTTTTCAATGAGCCAATTTATTAAAATAAAAAAAGACAAGGCAAGCGCCAATGCCAATAAAAAGATGAACAATAAAAAAATAGACTTCGTAATCATGTAGTTCTGAAAAAGTTGAAGATAAATGATAATTAAAAATAAAAATAAGTATAAAAAAAATATACATGATTGTTTAATTTTAAAGTAGAAAGTGAAACTTTTGTACAATTAGCGTTTATATATGTATCACTCACAAAATGTTAACTTACAGCACACAGAAAACTAGTAATGAAATTGAAAAATAGGAGAACATTAATGAGTTAACATGTTGTTACCCATATTTCAAAAAGAATTATGTCTTAGATGAGTGTCCCAATATATAGTCTTACCATATAATCAAGAGTGAAAATACTATGCTAAAAAATTAATATTATGTGTTAGGGTGTGTTTGGATGTAATAATGCATTTAAAAAACTTTTTATTAGATTAATGTTTCAATTTTTATTATTTTTAATAATTTTATTTTTTCTCATCATTATATATGTTATCTTTTTAGTTTTTAAACCCAAGATTTTTGCTGTTATTATCTCAAAAATTACAAATATTAATATTTATATGAAATATATCTTTCCGATACACTGTTTTTAAAAACATAATTAATACACTTTATTTTTTTAACTTGATATTATTTCAGGGCTAATATTATATTTATTGCAATACTAAAGTTTATTTTTTTAATTATATTAAATAAGTAAAATTATTACCAATATTTTAATTTGGCCAAATTAGCATACCAAAAGCGGGCTGCTTTTGGTATGCTAATTAGCCAAAAACATTTGTTAAAAATGTGACAATACAATAATAATAAGTATTATAGCATGATTAATTAATTAAATAAATAAATAAGCTAAAAATTAAATTATCTCCAAAATAAATATTAAATAATTATGCATCTACGCAGTACTTATTCATGGCCTCTATCAAGCAAAAGAAATAATGATAATTTGTAACATTTATTTTTTGGAGGGAAAAATACTTAAATGTGTACCACTGGAGATTGTATGAGCTCCCAAAGCCGACTACCTAAATTTTTTAAACTTCTTAGGCACTTATTATTTGTTATTTCCTTTTTAAACTTTACTCGGTTTTAAACTTTAGCTAAAATTTGTTATTCAAACAATAAATATTAGAAACCATATACAAAAAATAATAAATATAATAATTAATATGCCAAGTTTACTTATTATTGAAAGATATGGAAAAAGCAGAAGTGTCTTGGGCGGGGCTTTTGCATATTGCTATATTAAGTATTTTTTTTGAAATGCAGCAGGCGGTATTGCCTGTGGATAGGCAGCAGAATTTAGGTCAGAGAAAAGGATCGCAGGCAGTTCCCCTTCCGTCCATCATATCGCCCATTTGACAATACCAGCAGGCACCTGTAGTATCACTTGTTGGTATCCTTAATGTATTTAATTAAAATTTTAAATTTTTATCAATATAATATATTTTAAATAGAAAAATTCTATTATATTAGGGTATCCTTTATTTATTTTTTATATCATATTTAAAATTCTTTTTGGTTAAAAAATTAAAATGCATTAGTCATCTCCGTGGGGTAAGAAAGAAAAAAATCATTGATAAATTTTTATTTTTATGTAAAGTATCCCATATAGTTACTGTATATAAGTCATCTATTTAACTAGAAGAATAAAATACTTATATAAGCCATAGCCGCTAAATTTATTTAAGGGTGAATGTTAACATCACTAACATTTTTCATTTGTTAGAAGGATCTATGATATTTGAATTAAAAAATATATTTTTTTCCAAATATTTATGTCATATTTATAATATAATGATTGTGCCAATTTTATAATATTTCAATGGCCGAATAAATGGATTTAAGTGAATTATCTTTTTTATGTTCAATGACTTTCTCCTTTTACCCTCTGCCTTTTGTCTCAATTTCTAACTAAGATTGAAATATTAGTATAATCAAGAGGATTATAATATTCCAAAAAAAAAAATTTATTATTGTATTTCAATTGCATCCAAAATATCCTTTTAATAGTTTTATGATTTTTTTTGAAGTAGTTTTTTAACACTATTTAGATTCCCCACAATTTATATTAAAAAATCTTCACATGTGTATGAGTTTTTTTTTTTTATTATCATAGTACCAAACACAGCCAAAATTGGTTAGCAGCGTTTGGGGCCAAATGCAGCCAACATGGTTCAATGCAGCTAACCTATGTTAGCTGCATTTGGCCCCAAATGAAGCCACCTTTGGTTGTGTTTGGTACCAAATGTTGTCTTTTTTTTTGTTTGTATTTGGTACCAAAGTCAGCAAAAAAATTGGCTACGTTTGAGCCTAATACAGCCAAAAATGACTGCCTTTGTTGCTTAATATAGCCAACAATAGAACGGTTGAGTTTGAGTAGTTTCTTTTGATAATTTTTGTTATAGTGACATTTATCACTACAATGCACACCTAAATACATATTTTTTTAATTTATCCAAACCCAGAAAATAAGGGATGTTTAAAATACATGTGAAAGTAAATAAAATGGGACATATAATGTCAATAAGATAGAAAATATTTTGCAGCCAACAGCAAAATAGGTTTTTGAATAAAAAAAGGGAAACTTATTAAAATATAAATAATGAAGCAAAAAAGTTTAATGGTTGAAAATAGTTAAAATGTCACATAAAAAATATTCTAAGAAATGTATTATCATTGCACCTTTCATCTAAACACATTTCATGGGGCACCATAGATCAGCTGACAGCTGTTGGGTTACAAAGTAACTCTGTAACATAGGAAAAAGTGGGGGCCACGCTACATGTTTCATCCATTCCACCATACGAAAAATTTTCAATATAATATATTCCATTGATATTTAAAAAAAATACCCAAATCGGATAATCAGGCTGACAGTCTAAATAATAATGTGAAGGTTAAAATATTTATCAAAAAAAAATATTGAAACTCACTCTTATAGTTGTAAAAATTTATATTATAATGCATGCATCGGACAAATCGTTACTTATAATTGAAGTAGGGTGCTCAAAACTCAGCTAGAAAAAGCCGGACTAAACTTCTGTTCAAAGATGACTAACTGTAAGATTGTGACATGCTCTTAATCAGTTCCCTAATGAATGGCCTCCATGCTGCGTAAGGCTTCTTCAATCAATCATTGTGGATTGCCCTGGCAGCTCTGCGACTTCATGGCTTCAATGAAATCGTAGAAATTCTTCAAAGAAGACCCCCCTTCGGCGATATTCTTTCTTGCCAGTGCCTTGATTTCCAAAGACCTTGCTCTTATCTCCTTGTCCCCAAGCAAGTCGTCCAGCTTTCTCTTGATCTCTTCTCGTGATATTATACCATTGCTATCATGCTTCACTTCCAATCCCACCTTCCAAACATCAGTAATGTGGTCCTTGTTAAGGAACTGATCGGCGAAGTACGGCCAGCAAAGGAAGGGAACTCCATTGCTCAGCCCCTCAATGGTGGAATTCCAACCGCAGTGACTGAAGAAGCAGGCGATTGCAGGGTGGGCTAGCACCTTCTGTTGCGGCGACCAGCCAACAATCTGCCCACGGTCGGCGACTCTGGTTTCAAAGCCATCTGGGTAGGCTGCTTCTGATCCATCAGTAAGGTCTGGCCGGACAACCCAGAGAAACCGCTTGCTAGAGAGTTCAAGCCCAAGCGCTATCTCTTGGAATTGAGATTTGTTGAAGATGGTGAGGCTGCCAAAGGCCACATAGATGACTGAACCCCCAGGCTGTCTATCAAGCCAGCCCAGGCAAGTAGAGTCCTCCTCCCAGAAGTTGCCTCCAAGACGCCCATGCCTTCTTCCAGCAATCAGGGGGCCGATGGGCAGGACCTTGCCGACCAATTCGCAGGCCGGTTGCTCAATATCATAGAATGAATTGCAAAGAATACATTCGGCGGCTTTGACATCTCGGTTCATTTCCTTTACATATCGGAAGATTGTTGGCTGGCCTTCAGGATCGCCGATGCAGAGCCAAAAGAAGTTGTTTGTGTCTATTTCTGGCATTGTTGGTGAGAACTTAATCATGCGATGTTTTGGGGCCTTACCTACAAAAGATGCTCACTCAATATTTCTTGTATATGAAATATCAATCAGCAACAAATGGTATAAGATGCATGTTCCTCCTTGCAATTTTCTAGTTTAATTAAATTCCTCTATTCAATATAAATTTTGGCGCATGCGAATACACACTCAAGGGAATAGAATTCATGCACTCAACCAAATTTTGAAGGCGTTATGGTGAGACTGTAAACTGTGCTCTTACCATCTATGCTAAGGATACCATCTTGAAGCATCCTTGTAATTTCACAGACTATAGCCAAGCTGCCTACTGAGGCAGGCCAAAATACAGCATTTGGTATCCCCATCTTTTGAGCAACGGAGATGGCCGATGCCATGAATCCATCCGCAATGACGCATGTGATCTTGTCATCGTCTGACTCGTTGATCCTGCCTATCAGCTCTTCTAAAGCCCGAGGCATCGCCCCTAAAAGGCTGTCACATAGCTTGCATATATCGTTCCTGTTCTCTCCCAGCGCCATCCCATCAGTGATCTTCACCAGACGAATCTGCTGATCACCATCCTCACCTTTCATTTTCGCCATGGCCGCCATGACGCGGTCGTGATTGAGCTCTGTGTTGGCGAATGTGATTCTGAAACCATGATCGATCAAGCAATAGGAGAGCTCTATGAGGGGTATCACATGGCCTTGCGCTGGGTAAGGTATGACCAGCGCGTGTGGATTTCCCATGGCCATGAGAGTTCCCACAGCTGAAATGCTCTTATGTGGGTAGTGCACCTGTTATTTCCAAGACATCTACGCAGCACGAACATGGTATACTATATACTAAGTAATATACAGAATAGCCAAATGCATCGGTACCTCGTGATGCAATTAATTTACAACTTGAATCATTTTCAACCCAAACAAACTCAAATTTTTCTTCTCTTTTTTATAACCAACCTAACATTAAATATAAAAAATGAGCCCACAGTGAGCCACACCTGATTTATGAGACATGGAAACCGTAAATATATGTGGCTAAACTTTTTTGGGGGGAACAAATGACCAATGGAAGCTGTAAATATATCAATCTTAGAGTTTTGTTAATTTTGAATGATTTAAAAATCAACAGAACCTTAAGGATTGAGTACCGAATTATGTAAATTTTGCATAAATAAAGAAAATAATATTTACATGCATTCACCATTCACATTCACCGTGTTGAATCAATACTTGGTAACCACCCTTGTATGAAAGTAGTAATTTAGTAAGGGCTGTGACGGAGAACCTAGCGAATGCGGACAATGCACCAACAGAGGTACCTGACAAGAACTTTCGTGCTTCTCGAGGCAGGACAAATTGGAACTGCCCAGGCGTGCGATGGCCGTATAATGGGCCATCGGGCGAACCCATCTAACGGCCCATCGGGTGCTGAGGCATGCCTGCGACACTTCTGGCTGCGCCGCTGGCAAAGTCCGGCCGGGCAGAGAAAAAAAAGGGAAGAAAATAAAATATTACTGTTACTAATATGTTAAGCTATGAATCATGGGGAAAACTTCTAAAATAAGGGGGAAATGAAAATGATGAAAAATAAGGGTGAATTTTTTAAATAGGTGAATTAAAATTATAAAGTACTAATAATAGTACAAATAATCTATACATAAAGTTAGTGATTATTTGAACGAAAATAAAAAGTAATATTTATAAAATGATGCAAATTTAAGTGAAAAGGTTGAAGACCATTTGGGATTCAACTAAGCTATGGAATTGTAATTTCAGGTAGGTGCACCCATGGAATCTATGAGACTTCTGGGACGGTAGATTTCTTGGCTAAGATAGGTGAAAGTGGAAATAATGGTACTTACAAAAACTTATATGAGTTACCTATATGAGTTCCCGAGTTTATTAAAGGGCATTCTTTGTATTGATAAGTTTGTTTTGTCAGCTATTAGACATTAGTTTTCTATTGTTGGTTGTCACATTAGTTTTCTATTGTTGGTTGTTACACTTCTTTAGGCCTGTTCAGAGTTTATTGATTTTATTACATAGACCTTTTTAGACTTGAGTTATTTTTTGGTATGTTTTAGTGTTTTCTTTTCTTTATGTTTTGTTTGGTTTGTGTTTAAGAGGGTTTGTTTTGACTATTTGTATTCTCCAAGATACTTTGTTTGTAAACATGGTATTCCTCCTCCATAGGCGAGGGCTTAAATCAATAAACTAGGGACGAGGTCACTATAAGGGTGGCTATCGTCTCTTCAAAATAAATAAAAAAATTGTAATTTGAGGTAAGTAATTCTTACATTTCTAGTTTATTTTGAATATGTGAATGTGCTTACTCACATTATTTTAAATTTAATGTCTTATGAGAATTAAAGTTTTTATTTCTCTATTTAATCCCATGATCCAAACCCGACCGGAAAGGGGTTAAGTGGCCAACGAGGGTAAGTTGTTGGATTAATATGATATACTTGGATATATTAGATCCGAAAATAATTAATTTTCCGATGAGAATAAACAGTTGGATATGTGAGACTCGAAAAGGGTTAACTTGCCAACGAGGGTAAACTATTTGATTTATATGGATATGCTTGGTTATTGGCTTTGTTTGCATATGTGGGATCATTGACAATTTGATTTGATTCACTTATGTTCTTATTCGATGGTTTATAATTTTATTCAAAAATGCTAAGTATATATTAATGATTATATGATTATTACTTACTCAGCATGCAGAGATCATCCCAATATTTCATAACCATTTTTTAGGCATCGAAGCTTAATTAAGCTAAACAGTACATGGGTGTGGGAATGAGACATGGGAGTTATTTATGTTTGTTTTCTTTCAATTTCTATCATGTATTAAATTGTAGGGCACTTATGTATTAAGTTAATGGTTTACATGGATTACAATCAAGTATATTATATTATGTTATTTCCGTACTTATGGTGGATTTTGGGCGTGACATCTTGGCCACTCATACGCCATCGATCACTGTTTTTTATTCAATTCAAAAAACAGCTGCGATCGAGTTAGTAGGTGAGATGAAACATAAAAGTTTTCGTGCCTGAACTTAATTTTTTTTCTGCTAAGAATTGGAAGGAAACTGCTTGAGGCTGGTCTCGGCACTTGCAGAAATAGAATTACTGAATGGAAACTGCTTGAGGGTGGTCTCGGCACTTGCAGAAATAGGATTACTGAATGCTGCTCAACCTTCGACCGCAGGTGGATATTTCACCCACTTCTTAGGTGTTTGGCCGCTGAATTTCACGTGATAATAGGTCTTGCCTCTTCATGGTCTTTTCCCTTTCTTGTGCAGCATTAAATGCGTGGAAAGCTAGTACACGACGTGAAATTTATCTAAAATTCTTTATAATATAATTCTTGTCCTATATAGATTTCAGTAACGTGATAATGGCCTTATTCATCCATTCAGGCTTGCAGATCAGTAGTCAATTTAAGGGCGCAACTTGGCTGTCAACCCAATTTGAAAGTTTGGATCCCTTTTTGGCTATTAAAATTAGTCTGGGTTAAAAAACGTAACTCAATTTAAAAATTACATTTATTTGAGTTAATGTGGTTGTAACCCTAGTAACCTGACACAGCCAGTTTTTAACAACTTGCAAAAGAAGGAAAAAAAAAAACTCTATTATTCAATCCTTAACCAACCTCTTGTTGATTGAAATAATGGTATAACTTAAAATTTTAACACCGCCTCCACTATTTTCTTTACAAAGCCAATGCCTCCCTAAGCTCTATCAACAATATACTATATTTTATTTGCTTTTAACATTGACATATCAAAACTTATTTTTTTATAAATATGTTCCTTGTAATTATTTAATATATCAAATAGTTTAAATGGGAAGTTTGAATGGTGTTAACCTGAACCTAACCTAAATTCTGTCCAAATTTGTAAGAATTTAGGTGAGAATTAGGTTTAACTCAACTTAACCCAATTTACGAATTTACAAATTGGGTTAACCTTGACCCAATTTGCATCCCTACGTAGTGATTACTCAACGCTTATGCCATCGTATGACAGATAACAAAAATAGAGGTTGGGTTCTTCCCCACTAGTCATTACTCAACGCTTGTGAAATTCCACATCCATCAACTTCACAGTGAGAAGGGGTGTAGGAGACAGCAAAATGGGCTCCGTGGTCTCAAACAGGAATTTGGCAGAATGAGGGCTAATATTGAAATTGCATCATATTTGTACCACCCGTCTCTAAGTCATCAAGCTCAAGGTACGTTCTAGCATTGGCATAGATGCAAAAACATGAAAATCTTGTAGATACAACAGCTAAAAGAAATCAAACTGTTTTTTTTAAAACGCATGCTGCAGACCAAAAAGCAAAAAACATGCTGATATGGTATGTGGAATTCCCACTATTTGCCATCCTTTTTTGTTATAAATCGGTGGGCGCTTTTGAAATTTGTGAGCTGCAACATGTCAAGGCCTCCATGGTTTTCTCGTTCCAGACTCTCCCACCATTCTGCTTCGCCTTCAATCTCCACAGTTTGATGTTCACCATTGAAACGCGTGAGTCGTAGTAGCTTCGGACATCCTCTAACTGTCAGCTTATCCAATGCAGGGAGGGAGCTGTCACAGATGCAGCAGAGTTTTGGAAGCTCCCAAAGTCGCAGAGAACGCAGACGTGGGAAAACCTCTTTCACATCATCTCTAATCAGACACTCAAGCCGAGCGCAGAATTTGATCTCCAGCTTTTCCTGGCAATTGAAATATGTGTCTCTAGGGAAGACAGACACGAGTTTGGGACAGCACTGTAGATATAAATTTTTCAGGTTTTCACAGTGCAACTCATCTTTGCCCTGCTTTTTCGTCAGTTTCGAGAGATCAGAGATCCAAAATTTCTCCATCCCTGATATGTACATTCCGCCAGCGTCGAAGATATACTCCATGTTATGGCACCTCTGTATTCGGCATTCTTTCAAATTTTCCACAATTTCCAGGCTTAGATCCGCCAGGCTTGTAAGAAATCCGTTGTCACGCAAGGACAGCAGCTCTGCTTTTTGGATAACGGTCACCACACTGCCCTGAAGACTCTCAATGCCTTCTATCTCCAAATGCCTTCTGAAACTTCCAAGAGTTTTTGTTTTCGAATCGATATTGCTGTATGGAGATTGCTTCTTCCCTTCCAGAGCGGCGACCGGTTGATTCTCCTTTCGTTGCTGTGTGCAAGGGGTGATGAGGAAATGGAATTTTGAGAAGCCGTTATTCCAGAGACGAGAGGAGGGAGTGAGATTTCTGAAGATTTGAGAATTGCTCACAGATACGAAAGCTTTGGAAACGTCTCTATCTTGGTATTTTGGAAGAAGATCAGAGCAGGCACATTCATCCCAATTCAGCTCTTTTGGTAGCCACGCTATTTCATCCCACCGGACACTCTTCAAATGCTTCATTTCGAGCAGATAGACGTTCCAAACAAGTCAACTTCGAGATCTCATGTGGGAGTTCTTTGATCATGGTCCCAGACACAGAGAGCAACCTCAGATCTGTTAGCCCATTCAAGTGTAGGGTGCGTGGCCAAGGACACATACTTAAAGATGTGCGAGTAATTCTGGAGCTGCAGAGGCTCAGAAATCTTAGCTTTGGCAGATGCAAACACAGCGTGCCTTCGTTGTCTCTCAATGGCTCAGGACGAGGCAAGCTTGAAGCGTTGGAAAATTGGAGCTCCAGAAGCCTTTTAGGTCCTTCAGAAGATGAGATCCTCGTCCAAGACCTGCATCCAGTTAAGCAGCAGCTGCTCGAGGTTGCCAAGACAGGCAATACAGAGGAAGTGCATCGATGTTGGTTTCAGAAAGATCAAGGAGTCGGAGGTTCCACAAGCATTTCAAGGACTCTTCTGGTATTTTGGTCAGAGGGGTGCCATGAAGGTCTAGCATAATGAGTTTTCCTAGGCCTTCGAATGACTGGGGAAGAGTGATTAGCTCTTGACATTGCTGCAATTTCAGCAGTCTCAGATTGGAAAGGCAAGTTACCGAGGGGTGCAGGCATGAGATACCCGTTCGCGAAAGGTCAAGGACACGGAGGCTCGGCGTTTGCTTGAAGAAGCCATCTGGGATTATTTTCAACTGGTAATTATCGTTTAGCAGTAGAGAAGCAAGATTAGGCCAGTTCGGACATGGGTCATCTCTCATTCTAAATACTTCTTCGCCAGAAAGTGATATCCTCTCCACAGCTTAGCGTCTCTGCTCCTCAATATCTTGCAGACAAGAGCCGACTTTGAACATTGGTTAATCTGTCAGGTAGGTTGTCTCCGATAGGTGGCGAGTAACTGAAATCCTCCCATGGGAAGATATCTCTATGAATGAAAAAGATATGCTGAAATTACTGAAGTTGTATCTGGTGAATAATTAAGGAATGGATTAAAGTGTATAATTTGAAAATTTATGTATTATTTATCAATCAGATTTTAAAAATCTATATAAAAGACCTATTGAGATAAATATACGTGTATGATATAAAATTCTCAATGGTTTATTGATTTTTATATAATATTTGAAGTTTAAGGGGGTCAACTCCAAGTTATTACAAGGAAATCCTATGCATGAATGAAACTCAAAAGTATTTTCTCTGATTAAGATGCCAGTTAAATTGATAGCTATGTTTTATCTGATCAATGCAAATCATTTTTCTTGGGAATTCTCTTACTAGTTTTCTTTACCCTTATATTTTTGTATGAAATTTTAGACCATTGAATTTTTCTGTGCTACTTGCCAATGTTGTTTTGTGGGTCTCATTGGAGATTTGTTTATGACTAGTTGCAATTTTTCTTGAAGTATTACTTTGCAATCTGTGGTCGTAGCTCTTAAATCCACAGTGATTACTGTTTTAGTCATTTTTTACACCGTGTTGTCGCAAGAGTCTACATGTTGGAACTCCAAATTTATTAGCAGAGAGCTGAACATGAAGAATCCAAGAATTACAGATTAATGTACAGAAAGGATTGATTTCTGTGAATTAGAGATCTAACACTAGTATCACACGAGTTACTATTGAATTGAAAGCCTATGAATAAGGCTACTGAATTCACTAAACAAGCAGATAAAAGGAATTCATATGCATAAGGCTGATCCGAAAAATTTGATTATGGTCAACTTCATTTGATTATATCCATCATCATATGGACAATAGAAAAAATGACTAAAATATTTTTATATTAGCTATAACATAAAGTAAAAATTAATAGGTATATTAGAAAAAGGTGATTAGTAAATTTCTCAGCCATTACTAATGCCACAAATGCATTCAATAGAATCATTCAAAATTTCATTTTAAGTGGTACAGTACATCTATAGAAATTGTCAATCCAAACCATCTACCCCAATTGTCAGTCCATTTTAACCTGAATCCAAACCAAAATTTTAGAAAATTAGTTTGATTTTTGGCTGAGGTTTTAAAAAGCAGTTCGTGGTTTGATTTGAGTTGGGTTTTCATAATTTGAACTAGGATTGGTGTTGGAGATACCTATGAAAGAGATCAATGGTTTAAATGGCTTAATCGAGTTAATGCTCGAGCTCTTTTTAGCTAGTGGCTAGCTTTCCTTTCATGTCCGCGATGCCTAAGACCAATTGGCTACACTGCCAATGAATTTTTAAATTGAAATGTCGGGCAATGATTACAAATACAACCAACGAGAAAAAGTAAAAAATAAATATTGTCGAATACAAATAAAATAAATCTTGTATCAAAGAAAACATAGAGACTTTCAGATATCCTAACTTTTACACAACATGCAGAACTTTGTTTGATATTTTGGCTTTTTTTTTTGTTTTAAATGCAATTGGTGTGGCCAAGTCTTATTTAGGGTTTTGGTTAAAAAAAATTTAAACACAATTGGCCTAGTCAAGTTGCATTCAGTGTTTTGGTTAAGTTATTTTTTTTTTAAATGCAACTAGCCTAGCTAAGTTGGGTTTAACGAAACCAATTGTGTTTTTTCAAAAATAGAAAAAAAGAGCCAAAGTACTCCATAAAACTCAATCAGTTGAGTAAAAAATAAAAAATAAAAAACCAAAACACTAAATGCAACTCAGCTCGGCCAATTGTGTTTAAAAAAAATTAACCCAAAATAATAAACAAAACTTGACTATGCCAATTGAACAGATTAAAATCATTTTCTCTGTGTATAGGTAGATGACCTAGCAAAACAAATATTTTAAGAGGGTGGCAAAAATAATTTTTTTATTTCAATTCCAATACAATAAATTATTAAAAATATATTCCAAATAATAATGAAAGAAATTGAAATGACAAAGGCGACGAATAGGCTTGACTAGCTAATTGGGAATGAAAGAAATTGGAAAACAACTTAATTAATTTTTATTAATAATGTAAATAACAATAAAAATAGAGAAAATTTAATTATAAATAATGTTACAAAAAGGTTAAAATTTTTATTGAAATGAATATTACATAATAAGCATCAAAGGAAAAATTAAACAGCACAACATTCTTAAACTCAACCAATCAAATTTGATTGAGGAGTATGCAAGGCGAACAAGAAATTGCACATTGAAAATTTCACTTCTTATATATAATACATGGGAGTAGGCTTGATTGACTAATTGGGAATGAAGAAATTTCAAAGTCAAATAATTTATTTTTATTGATGATGTAAATCATAATAGAATAAATATAGCTAATTTTTATAAGTAAGTTAACAAGAAGGGGTTAAAATTTTAATTTTCTTCCCTATAAAAATATATTAACATTTTATCTGTGTGTAGGTGGATAACTAAATGAGATAAAAAAATTTATTTCCATTCTAATAGAAGCATTTATAAAAAAAATTATTTTAAAATAAATATGTTTACCCTATATAGAAAAAAAGAATTTTCACATATTTAAAAATTGGCTGGCATTACTATCAAAAGTCAAGGCCCATCAAGTTCTTTCTATTAAGCCTTTTCAAGCCTGAAAAAGTCCATCATGGTCATTTAAAAAATAGTGACGGATCCATCAAGCCCCGTCAAATTCATCGTGAAACCCATCAATACTTGTCAAGGTCCATAAAACTAAGGTGACCATCAAGCCCTATCAAGGACCATCAAGGTCTGAATGGGCTACCCATCAATCTAGGTTAAGGCCCATCTGTAATGCCCATCAATCTTTGTCGAGGACTATCAAAGTTGGATAAGACAAAAGGATTTTATGGGCTTCATCAAAGTCTGTCAAAGTTCGAAAAAATGCCTGGTAAAGGACCGTCAATCAATGTACAGGCCCGTATAGCCTTGCATAAGCCCGATATAGGCCCATCAGTCAAATGAGGTCAAATAGCAAATGGGCGGTGAATTGTGCTAATGTTGTCCATGGTTTACCTTGATTTTTTTTACCTGTAAATTATAATTTTGTATAAATGTCCACCATGAGCCTCCCAATGTCTTTCTCCTATAGGATCAATGGGTCAGATTGTCATTTTCAATGGCCATATTGTCACAAATGGCCTGAGAGTGTATCTTAACTAGTGCACCAGGATTTACCATACATAGTCATGCCCATGCTTTCAGTCCCACATAGTTGTGTGCCCATCTAGACCATCCCTCACTTAGATATCTATACAAAGACTTTAAAATTAAATGCAAAAGTAATTTTTCTCCTCTAAAAGAACTTCCTAATGCATTTGAAGTGTCATTTAACAAGATTAAGCAATTATCCAAAAGATATTGCTCATCGTATACAAATGCTCTGGATGAGATGCCTTTTTTTTCAATTCAGTTGCATAATCAATTTTCTAGATAAATAATACAACTAATCAATGTATCTGATTTTCGAAGTCTGCATGAATAGTGCTATATAAGCATGAGGAGTGTACGCATAAAGATGCATCCTAGACCACCCTCCCATCTCCCACCTACCTCAACTCACGTAAATCCCCCATTCATACACGCACAAGGGAATTGACTACGATACCCATGCTTCTAAATCCCATGCGCATACGCTGCTGGTGCTTGTTGTGTATCCGGTCCCTTGTTTTATTTAGTAGAGAAGATTGGAACACGCGTGGAAGACGTTAAAATGGGTTGGCTGTCGACGACAGCGCGTCTTGTCTTGAAGCTAAACGGAGAGGAGCAACGCTCCCCATTTCATTGGCCCTCGCTCGCTCTCTCTCCCCTCCTCACCCCGGTAGGATTGATTCCAAATCCAGCTGGGTAACTAGCTGCGCAAGATCAAAGGGCCCCACCATAATTCCAGGCATTTGCTATTTTGTAGGTCACAGGATGGATGGCAAGCAGACAAAGCAGGGTGTTGTTAATTCATATACATGTACACATTAATTATTTACTTCCTGTGCAGAAAAAGATCAAATCTAGACTAGACAGGCTAGTCCAATTGGGAATTCAGACGGTTTTCACAAATGCTATTTTTCATGCTATATTTAAATACATCACAACTGGAAATTAATAAATTGATGCATTCTTTACTTATCTACATCAAATAACTTTTATCTTCTTCATCATTATATATATATATATATATATATTATCATTGTTTTCGTCATTATAAATGTTATGCCAATTTGCATTTTCATTCCATTTCTCTTTATATTTGTCACCATTGCGAAAAGAAACTTAATATTGTATTCTGGCTAAGAATGTACTTATTCACTTAAATTTCGCAGTCTATGATAATAATTAAAAATAAAGTAAATAAAAATAAAAAAATATATTTTTTATTAACAAGAAGGAATTATAATTAAAAATATAGATAATAATAAAAAATATATATATAATTATTAGATAATTAAAATGTCGAATGGCATCAAAAGAAGCTATGGAAAAAATGATGAAAAAAGATGGAAAATTTTTCCACCCTCCTTTGGTCATTACCAAATTAATGGATTGTAAATGCTCTGTTATGAATAGAAAGCAAAATGCAACAGTAAAATTGTGACGTACTCTTGATCAGTTCCCTAATGAATGGCCCCCATGCCACGTAAGGCTTCTTCCATAAATCCTTGTGAATTGCCCTAGCAGCTCTTTGACTTCATGGCTTCAATGAAATCATTGAAATTCTTCAAAGATGATCCCTCTTTGCCTATGCTCTTTCTGGCCAATGCCTTGACTTCCAAAGACCTTGCTCTTATCTCCTTGTCCCCAAGCAAGTCGTCCACCTTTCTCTTGATCTCTTCTCGTGATACGATACCATTGCTATCATGCTTCACTTCCAAACCCACCTTCCAAACATCGGTTATGTAGGCCCTGTTAAGGAACTGATCAGTGAAGTAAGGCCAGCACAAGAAGGGAATTCCATTGCTCAACCCCTCAATGGTGGAATTCCAACCGCAGTGACTGAAGAAGCAGGCGATTGCAGGGTGAGCTAGCACCTTCTTTTGCGGTGACCACCCAATAATCTGCCCGCGGTCGGCGACTCTGGCTTCAAAGCCATCTGGGTAGGCTGCTTGCAAACGTGTTGGAAAAGTATATAGTAAAATAGAGACTCCGATTATTTTTAGTCTTCATGGTCGGCTATGCTTAGACATGTTGAAACTCAAAACTTCAAAAAGATTTTGATGGAATTTATAATATTTTGTATGATGGGACGATTCAAATTTTTTAAATTTTTGAATGTAGGGATGAATCAAATATAGATAGCGTGGTAACCCATCCAACCGTGTTTTCTAGACAAAGCTGATTCCACGTGCTGCTTCTCAGCTTAATCCAATCGTTCGGGATTTGAAAATATTAATTATTTACCTCTTTTTCCCAAAAATCACATGAGTACGATATCTTGGTCCCAAAAATAATCAAGTTCAATCATGACTGACGCAGGAGTTTGAATTGCCTATCAAACACGTATCTACTATTTGTCATTTTATCAATCATCATGCGTATTATTTATGCTCGTGAACGAGTGATCTCATCGTCCGTCTGTATCTCGTCTTTATGCTGGGCGCATTCAGCTTGGCCATGTCAGTTTTGGCTGCGTAAAATGACTCTTCTGCATTCTGCATTGAGCATTGAAAAGGTGTGTAGTCACTGTTTCGTATCTTCTACTAGACTCTTCTTTGTACAATATACATATACCTTTTTTTCCAATCATTATTCTTACTTAACAATTATTAGTTCTCTGCCTTTTCAATAATTTATCCTAACATATTCTCTACTTTTTAATCCCTTACCTCTATTTTTTCAATCATCTATCTAGATGCACACTCTTCGCTACAATGCACACTTAAATACGCATTTTTTTTACCCATCCAAACCCAGAGAATAGGGGATGTTTAAAATATATGTGAAAGTAAATAAAATGGGACATGTGATGATAATAAGATAAGAAATATTTTCTAGACAGCAGCAAAATAGATTTTTGATAAAAAATAATGAGAACTTATTAAAATATAAATTATCATGAAAAAAAAGTTCAATGGTTGAAAATAATTAAAATATCACATTAGAAAAAATATTTTAAAAAATTCATTTTCAATACACCTTCCATCTAAACAGACTTTCTGGTAAACCATAAATCAGCTGACAAGTGTTGCGTGCTAACTTTCCAAAAGATCTTTAATATAATATATTCCATTTAAATTAAAAAATACCCAAATCACATAATCAGGCTGACTGTCTAAATAATATAGTAAAGATTAAAATATTTATCTAAATATATATTGAGACTCACTTTTATAGTTGTAAAATTTATATCATAATACATGCATCAGATAAATCGTTACTTAAAATTGAAGTAGCAAGCGCACAACCCATCTGTGATCTTCACCAGACGAATCTGCTGATCATCCTCGCCAATATTCGATTTCCCTATAGCTTTTATGATGAGGTCATCGAAGCTATAGCGAACATACAGTTATACTGATGTTTTTGGCTGACATGCTGAAAGGTCAATGCCTTGGCAGGAGGGGAATCTGGTGTCTACAGTCTACGATCGAGTCCACAGGCGCCTTATCTACAAATTACAGGAGGGGAATCTGGTGTCTACAGTTACGATCGAGTCCACAGGCGCCTTATCTACAAATTAAACCTATCTACTTTTGTTTTATCCTTATATTTTCCTGCTCTTATAGTTCATATCACAGTATTTTCTTCTTACATCATTCCTTCCTATTTAACTCATCCTTTAGTAGAGTGCCTATAAGTCCCACATGGGTTCGAAATGTCTAGTTTATATACATTAGAAAAAACTTATTTAAATGGGCTAATTATTTTGGAGTGAAATCAGCTATTTTTTATATGGTACTAAGTGTATTTGGGTCACATATGTGTAAGAAGTTTCCCAAATTGGTTAATTATTTTTGGGTGGAATGGACCCATTTTCACTTCTTTTTATATATTTTCTTATCTTTCCAACCAAATATCTCATTAGGCGGTAAGCTTGACTTTTTTATACAAAAGAGAAAATTTTGGTAAAATATATTTTTATTTTTTAAGTACAATTAAAAGTCAGCCTGGACGTGTTGTTTCTTAAATATTAACCATTAGAATATGATATTGATCCACCGTCCAGTACAGAATTGCTACAAGAATTTTGAATTTAGCAAAGAAAATTCCTTGTTGAAACTCAATATTTTATTTATAAAAGTATATAGCAATAAAAAAAGTGTTGCCCATTCATTGCTATATTAGTTGGATCGATCAAACTTGCCAGTCCGGTTCAATGTTAACAACAATGTTAAGAAAATTTTGATAGTTAACTCAGGTGACCATAATTATTGCAATGAAAAATTGCATATTGTATATTTATATTATATAATATTTAGTATATATAGTATATATAATATAATATACAATTATATGTTAATATACAGTATACTATTTACTATGTAATATACTATATTATATTGTATATAATATTTGTACAAAAACAAATATTTTTGTATTATATATTTTAATCCTATTGTCAGGGTTAACCTTCATGCATAGACTAGAAGTTTTATAATTCAGATTTCACTGGAAAATCTATGAACCGACTGGTGGCAAGAAAAAAAGCATAGGAATCAAAACCTGATTTGGGATTAACACCAATCATCAGTTTTTTCAGGAGGGCATATTTCAAGATCTTGCTTTGTAAAACGCTCGCCATGTGGCCGTTGATTCACCACTCTCCCTTCAAAACGGTAGGCCTATCTTTGCTCTAAAATTAAAATAGAGCGAGTGCGGGGTGGGAATCGACGACATTGGACCGTCTGCCCCAACTTTAGTCCGTTGCGCGCTTGAAAAAAACGAAAACGCATCGCGAGTCGTCGCATGGATTAACTGCCACATGCACCGCTATTTTCTTAAGGGTTTCTGATTTGGCTTTTGAACTTTGCGAATCATCAGGGTTGCCAAGCCTTCGAAGAGCTTCCCAGAGAGTATCCGGCGCTGATTACTGGCGCCTTCTTCTTCATATGGTAATTATCATCCATCCTTGTAGATACTCATGTCAGGCCTTTAATACTGATTTACTCTGATTTTCCTTTGAAAGCGTGAATTTTCTTTTGATTTTTATAGCAGCATGAAATTTTCTTGATTTTCCCTGATAAATTTCTGAATAGTTCTTCTAGTGTTTGAGTATAATGTTAAACTAACTAGCGATTGGGTCTATTGACCTGATTTTTCTTGTGATTTTTATGGAAGCCTAAAATTCTCTTATTTTTTCCCCTATAAATTTCTGAATAGCTCTTCTGCTGTCTGGGTAGCAATTGAGTGTGGCTAGTTTAAAATTAGTATTTGTAATCATTCAGGGGCTATGAAGTCATCGATGTCATCTTCCAAATAAAACAAGACGCAATTGAAAAATGCCAAAACTAACGCTAGTTCGTGGATACAGATGCCTTTGGACCCAGTTGAAATGGCCTCTTCAACGCATCCAACGGAAAGGAGTTATAGCAGAAAATGACCGAGCATTGTCAGTATACGGATATAGATGCCTTTGAAAATAGAAACCGGATGCTCTGTCACGCCAAGTTCAAGGCATTGGCTTCTCAGACTATCAGGCCAAAACCCCAATATAAGTAGCTGCCTCCTTTCACGCCATGCGCACTATAGCAGTTCAGCACCAGTGAGAAATCATGGCTGCGAAAAGCCCACATGCACTAGCGATACCTTTCCCAGCCCAAGGCCATGTCATACCCCTCATGGAGCTCTCCTATTGCTTGATGGATCGTGGGTTTAGGATCACATTCGCAAACACAGAGTTCAATCACGACCGAGTAGTGGCAGCTATGCCAAAAACGAACGGAGGGGATCAGCAAATTCGTCTAGTGAAGATCACAGATGGGATGGCGCCGGGCGATAACCGGAACGACTTGGGCAAGCTATGTGACAGACTTCTGGAGGCGATGCCCCAGGCTATAGAAGAGCTGATAGGCAGGATCAACGAGTCAGATGATGGCAAGATCACATGCATCATCGCGGATGGGAGCCTGGCGTGGGCTGCCTCCATCGCTCGAAAGATGGGGATCCCAAACGCTGCTTTTTGGCCTGCCTCAGTTGGCAGCTTGGCCGTTAGCTGTCAAATTACAAGGATGATTCAAAATGGAACGATTGGTATCGATGGTAAGAGCTTCGCATCCAAACTGATCAAAGCACCTTCAAAATTCTGTTCCTTTGTCTTGAATCATGCTTTTAAGTCAGCTCGCACATCTTCATAGCTGTTTTTGAATTTCTCGAACTTCCAAGTAAAAGGATCAATCATGGTATATTCCAACTGAAAATACCTTTTCGTACTGCAACTTGACCACCCACCAAATGCCTTTTGAGTGTGCATTTGCACACTACCAAGTTTCGACAGAAGAGGGGCGTGTTTGAATACGGTGTATTTGATGATTAGTGTATTAAAAAGTGAATTTGAAATACTAGTCGAATAAGAATAATGTCAATAAAATAAGTTTTTATGAAATATTAAATAATGGTGATTAGAAATATAAATAAAGATAAAATAAGGTAGAATTGTAATGTCACATCATAAGGATTTTTTGTCTTACAATCTGTTGCTGATTGATATTTCGTATACAAAAAATACTGACCGAGCATCTTTTGTAGGTAAGGTAGAAAAACATGGCATGATTAAGCTCTCGCCAACCATGCCGGCAATGGACACAAAGAACTTTTTTTGGCTCTGCGTGGACGATCCTGATGACCAGCAGACGCTCTTCCGATATGGAAAACACGCTGAACAAAATCTTAAAGCCGCCGACTGGCTTCTATGCAATTCATTCTATGACATCGAGCAACCGGCCTGCGAATTGATCGGTAATGTGCTGCCTATCGGCCCCTTGATTGCGGGAAGAAGACACGGGCATCTTGGAGGGAACTTCTGGCCGGAGGACTCCACTTGCCTGAGCTGGCTTGATAAACAGCCTGTGGGTTCAGTCATCTATGTGGCCTTTGGCAGCTTCACCATCTTCAACCAACGTCAATTCCAAGAGCTAGCGCTTGGGCTTGAACTCTCTGGCAAGCGGTTTCTGTGGGTTGTCCGGCCAGACCTCACTGATGGATCAGAATCAGCCTACCCAGATGGCTTTGAAACCAGAGTCGCCGACCGTGGGCAGATTGTTGGCTGGTCTCCGCAACAGAAGGTGCTAGCCCACCCAGCAATCGCCTGCTTCTTCACTCATTGTGGTTGGAACTCAACCATGGAGGGGTTGGGCAATGGAGTTCCTTTCTTGTGCTGGCCATACTTCACTGATCAGTTCTTTAACAAGGACTACATTACGGATGTTTGGAAGGTCGGATTGGAAGTGAAACGTGATTGCAATGGTATCATATCACGAGAAGAGATTCAGAGAAAGCTGGACGACTTGCTTGGGGACAAGGAGGTAAGAGCAAGGTCTTTGGAAATCAAGGCGTTGGCAAGAAAAAATACAGGCAAAGGGGGATCTTCTTTGAAGAATTTCGACGATTTCGTTGAAGCAATGAAGTCAAAATGCTCCTAGTGCGATCCATGCAGGATCGACTGGAGAAGCCTTAATTACGTAGCATGGGGGCAATTCACCAGGGGAAAATTAGATTGTGATTGTTAAACCTTCTTTGGACGAGTATTCAAATATTTAGTAATCCAAACTATCCTATCCATCCAAATTTTGGTGGACAACTGCATTTGTAGCTCGCTAAACTTTCTTCAGCCAAGAGAATGAACGATTCCCCACTGCCACTTGTGGGCTTGGGGGGCTAGGTAGCGTCTACACATTTCAAAGGTTGCCTTTTTCAGGCAAGACCGAATGTTCGCAGGAAGACTTGACTGCTTAACCGAGAGTTTCTGTGGTTCTTAAATGATGATCAATTGAGATCCAATCAGCTATCTTTTACATGCAACAATCATAGCGTCGGCATCATGGTACATTTTGGGTTTCAAATCTTGAAAATGGGATCTCAACGGTTTAATTTTAATTATCAATAAAATTCAGCCACTGATCAGGGGACTAAGGTTGCCTGACAGAGCATGTGGGATCAATACTTACACAAGGCAAAACGCCGTGAGAAGCTCAATTTGGCATGAGCATTGCACTCAAAGACAATCATCGTGAGATTGTGAGAAGCTTAATGTGGGATCAACCACGATGCTTCTAGTCGCAGAAGCGTCAACAAAATTTCAATGAGTTATGAAGCAGTGCTAAGGGCTCTAAGTGCAAGACTCGTAACACTCCCGATGTTCAAGGTTCTATATTGAGATTTATAGAATTATACATACATATATATATATGTATGTATGTCAATGTTGAAGACTTGAAATTTTACCTTATGCATGATTCTAAGAATATCATCTTGGATAAACTTATCACACTAGATCTTCATTAGTAAATAAATTCCAAAATGTAGTCATATTTAAGCAGAGTGTTACAACTTCATCTATGAAAGATAGACCAACAAATTAGGATTTCATTATACCTGTACAAGTGAATAAAAATAATAACAATGAAAACAACAGAAAATGATGATCATGAAGCATTGTCTATGTAATCCCATGGGTTAGAATGTTGGAAAAGAAAAATGGAAAGAAGACAATCTGAAATGTACTGAATAATATTTCTCAAGCAACACAACTTAAAGCATGTTAAAAAAAAAAAAAGAAAAAAAGAAAAACAACATAGGCTATATATAGCCTTTATACAAACTCACGTCCAACTTTCCTCCAATGTGGCAAATACAGAAGACTAATTACATGAGTGGGACACCTCGTCACTTTTTAGTTTGAGTGGGACATCCATGCCAATTCATGGACCATGATTCTAGGGTGAAGCTTACCCACATATATTGGCCTGACGAGTTGACAAGAACTTTCACATGCACACAAAACTTCTCTTTTCAGCCCCTCATTATCCCTACCAAACTACTTACGTTTCATTGCATCAATGAAATCATTTAGATTTTTAGCTGAAGTTCCTCCTTCAATGCTCCGCTTTGCCGTGTCCTTTAGTTCCAGAGCCATCGCTCTTATTCCCTCATCACTAAGCAATTTGTCGACCTTTTCCTTAATCTCATCCCTGGTTATGATCCCATTGCTGTCTTTGTTCAATTCCAACCCCACCCTCCACACATCACAAATGTAAGCCTTGTGAAGGAACTGATCAGCAAAGTAAGGCCAGCACAGAAGTGGAACTCCATTGCTGAGCCCCTCAATCGTGGAATTCCAACCACAATGTGTCATGAAACATGCCACAGATGGGTGACCCAACACTTTCTTCTGATGTGCCCAGACTGCGATCCGGCTGCTGGCCGCGATTCTGGCAAGGAAGTCATCTGGATAGGTAATGGATGATCCCATGGTGGTGTCTGGCTGCACAGACCATAGGAATCTTAGGTTCAAAAGCTCAAGCCCAAATGCCAGTTCATGTAACTGAAGCCTACCATAGGTAGTCAAGTTGCCAAAGCCAACGTAAACCACAGAACAGGCCGGCTGCTTGTCAAGCCAGTCGAGAGTAGTAGTATCGTTTTGCCAAAAGTCGATTTCAAGACGGGCTGCTGCAAGTAATGGTCCAACAGTTAGGATGTGAGGGTCAAAATCACATGCTGGTTCGATCTCATGGAATGAGTTGCAGAGAATCCAGTTTGCATTTTTGGCAATCTGGGTGTTTCGGGCAATGTATTGGAAGATGGTTCGCCGTCCCAAAGGGTCATTGATGCTTAACCACCCGAAGTGGGCTGTGTTCATGGCTGGCACGACTGGAGAAATCTTTATCATGTGTTGCTTTGTTAGATTTCCTGAAAGGAGAAGCTTGTAAAGGTCAGTTGCGGTCTTTTGGTTGATGAGTTTGCCAGGATAACACTACGATCTCGTTCATCAATTCGGAAGTTTAAGTCCAACTACGGATCTAGTGCAATTCCATGCGCCACAAAAGTTTTAATGATCAAACACTGGGAACCATTAGATCAAGCCCACGTGAAATGAGCTGCGACAGTATTTAAATATGAGAAACTTGCCATCAAAAGGCACGCTGCTTGTAGTATGTTGTTATAAAGATTTTTGTTTTTTTTTTTTTTATCTCGAGTAATATGATCAGGTCTAAAAACCGGCATGCATTAGGTGTTTGCCAACTGTAGAACAAATTGTAGTTTACAATGTCAATACATATCATGGGAATACAGATCATGATGAATGGTCCATTTCATACGAATCACGGCTAACAGTACTGCTGATATATCAATCATGTATATTGATATCATATATCTTATGTTGAATTCAGAATGATAGACAAGAATTGGCAACAACATTACCCTTTTATATTTGGATTCTTTATCTAGTTGGTTATAATGTCATGCAAATTTTTATGATATTATAAATGATAGATATTAAAAAAAATGTATTTGAAACACACCCATAAAGACAAAATATATGGCTTTTTTATAAAATAGTAAGGGATGAGAAAAAATAGTATTTTTGGAGGTAATTAGAATATCTTAAGAGAGAAAAAGCGTTTGCTTCTGCACCCCATGCTTTTACATCCCATATCCAAACACACCCTTATGGAATGCGTGATAAAAACCAATATTCTTGCATACGTCGTTTTATTATCATAGACGAGCTTTTGCATTTCGTTATTCTATTGTAGTGTCACCAGATGGTTTATTAAAAACATGAAAATCTACCATTTATCTTCCTAAATGTATGCAATACAATCAATCCCTGAAAAAGCATATACACCGGTAGTAAATGACTATTATCGAGCCTCACGGCCATTGATCTTGCACACCTTCATTTTCTGTGCTCGCAGCCATGTAGTTTTGATCATCCGATAAAGAGATTTTAAATCGCATGCCACAATTCGGGGTGAATTCATCTTGTTCCAAAGTTATTAGCCGTGGAAAATCCATTGTAATAATTAAGACATATTGAAGGTTTGCAATTAGAAAGAAAATGGAAAACCCCCTAAAGTCTTACCATTTTCTTCAATGATTCCCGCCTCAATCAACTCCGGAATCTGAGCCATCGACATCCAGAAGCTCACCGATGAAGGCCAAAACATGGTTCCTTGAATCCCCAGCTTCTGAGCAACCACTAAAGCCCATGCCATGTGCTTGTCTGCAATGATACAGGTAATCCGATCACCGCCGCAGCCATTGATCCCTGCAATCAGATCCTCTAAACAGCCAGGCATGACTCTTGAAATAGCATCGCATAGCTTTGGGAAATCGGAGCGGTCTTCTCCTGGCGCCAGCCCGTCTGGAATTGAAACTAGCTCAATGTCACTGAAATCATTTGCCGTGGCCCGCAACGCAGCAGCAGCCTCCATACGATTGTAGTCATGCTCTGTGGCTACGAATGTGATCTTGAAGCCATGGGTCGCAAGGCAATGAGAAAGCTCCATCAGAGGCAGGACATGACCTTGCCCTGGGAACGGGATGGCTAGTGCGTGCGGCTTGCCCATGGCTAGAATTCAGAAGAACTTCATTTCTCAAAACATTCGTTCGCTTGTTTATATTAGTTTCGTTGATTGATTTGTTAATAATGGATAAGTATCTTGTCATTTTTCTTCCCACTGACATACGTACTTTGTTATTTTGACTCAAAAGCAATTCTAGAAACTCAAGACTCGGACTCAAAGATTTGGAGTCCAGTTCACACCTAGCTAGATAATAGCACAAAATATTGGTAATATGTCAAAATAGCTAAGAAAATATACTGGTATAAATATTAATTAATTTAAATTTTTATTAATAAAAATAGAACAGAATGTATTTGATAGAGAGTTTATTATTAAAAAAGTGTATTTGAAATACATGTCAATTAAAATAATTCAAGAGATGAGGTAAATATAATAGATTGAAAGAAAATAATTGAAAATTTAGTTGATAATAAGAAAATTATGATTGATAAAATAAATCATAATATCATATAAAAAAGGAACTAATACACCTTTGCCAAAAATTAATCTTCATCCAAATAAACATAGTGACTTCAATCTCTTGAAAATTTATGAATTTACAATGAAAACTAATTTCCTTTGAGACAATTGATTTTAGCAACATAGACATAATATAAGGTATAAAGTAAATAAAATTAAAATAAATAAAAATAATAATTAAAATTACTGACAATAATAATAAATAAATAAAATTATTATGGAAAGTGCATTTCCAATCAACGCTTGTAAAACAAAATTTTCCATGAAATTGAATTTTATAAAAATTATATCCACTCTACCAATCTGGCCCTTATATCTAAACAGCCCCTAAAATATCATGTTGAAAAAACTATCCACGATTATCTGAGCTGCCGGTGATTTGTTGTGCTTTGAGTAATCCCTTTCACCAGCATTGATTCTGTGGATTTCAATGCATGTGGATGGGGTAAAACTCTCTTGGGATTTCCACTGCTTGGATTCCATGTAGCCCCGTGAGGAACCACGCAATGCATGTGAGTTCCGAGACGTGGAATCGACCACAGCCATTCCCTTTTTTCTTGTACTACCAGGCTACCAAGACCATGTGATGAACGTGTGTGCGCCGAGAGGCTTGGAGTCGCCTAAACTGCTTGCTTTTTTCACTGAGTTACAAAGCATACCACGTAAAAGGTTTCCAAATTCCACACTTTAATTAAGCTCCATCGATGCGGCTTGATAAGCCCTCCTACCAAGAGATTTTTCAGGAATACATGCCGTCTTTGTGACAACATCATGCGTAGGAAACTTCAGTTGCTGGTTCTGTATTTTTTATTTGTTCTAGATGACTCAATTCAGTCACCACTGATCTCACTTTGGGTGGGTGGGGGGGAAGCACACGTGCTGTTCATTGGGCCTAGGGTTTAACTCTATATAGCAAATGGTGAATTTTCTCTTATTTTATTTATGATTTTTTCCATAATTTAGGATTTTTCATATAAATCTATACGTTATTAGATTGGTATTACAGGCTGGTTGTTTCTTGGGCATTCAGTTAACACTAACAAAGTTTGATATCGAGAAGTCTTATTGCAAAATCAGTTTTCAATTATGGCAATTGGTACAATAGGTTACAAAAATGACTTGTTGAAAAAGATTCATCTCTTTTGGTTATCAAGTCTACGTGTTGAAAAAGATTCATCGCTTTTAGTTACCAAGTCTACGTGTTGATCCGGTTAAGGAGAATTTTAGGTTTTAAGATATGACTTAAAATCTAAGTAAATGTGGAGATTTGTTAGGATATGATTTAGATTAATCATCCCTATCCTGTTGGATTTAGTTTTCTATTTCAACTTAATTTCTGTATATTTTAATTATGTATCCCATTTAATGTTTGTTTCTCTCCTTCAATATTATAAATAGAGAACTTCTATGCATTTAGTGCGAATAGTTTTTACTCTCGACTGGTGAGAATTTTGGTTAATTTTGGTTTCAGAGAGATTTTAATATTATTAGGTGTATTGGGTTAATGGGATTGACAAGAGAACCTCTATGCATTTAGTGTCAATAGTTTTTACTTCTCTCTTATTCTCAACTGGTGAGAATTTTGGTTAATTTTGGTTTCAAAGAGATTTTAATATTATCAGGTGTGTTGGGTTAAAGGGATTTATGAGAGTTCTTACTTCTTTGTAACCTCATTTTATAGTGAATTATTCTCAACCTTTGCATCTTTTTATTTTATTTTGTTATTGTTTTGTAGGATTTTTCCTAACACGTATCAGCCAATAAAGCAAAAAAATTATTAAAATATACAATTTTTAAAATTTGGCCTAATTGTGTATGTTATTATCGTACTTTCTTTAAATATTAATATAGATTACACTTGGTTTATGGATTCGATTAAATGATAAATAATAAAGTAATAACAATAAATTCTATAAATATTAATGTTTAAGATAATTTTCCCATGTGCTAATCAGTTTAGCTTACCTACAAAAACAGTAAGTATGATTTTTTTTTTAAGTTTAAAAGATAATAAATAATTTAAATTCCACAAACCTATGATATAAATTCTGCTTTCATGGCCATGCAATACGTAAACGTGCTGCAGGTGAAATACTTGCTCTCTCTCTCTCTCTCTCTCTCTCTCTCTCTCTCTCTCTCGTAGTATGCTAACCCTCATACTATGTCTCTATGATATACAAGTAATACAAGGGATTATTGGACTCGTCTGCCTGCAATCTTTCTTGGATCCTAAGCACGGTTTCGTAAGGGCCTGGGTCGGTGCTTGAGATGGTCAACGCACAGCGATCTCTCAGCCCAAGCGATTTACCAGTTGGGTTGGGTGAATGTTGAGCCAAGCCCAAGTTCAAATTACTACGGTACATAAAGGTTTTTTAACGTCATTTAATATTTTTAAAAAGTATATTAAATAAACATGTTAACGAATTTTAGCTTGACATGATTTGAACTCTAGTTAAAATAAATTTAAGGGATTTTTGTAAATATGTCAATGATAAAATAAAATAATTATAAATATATCAATAATTTTAAACTATTTGTACACATGCCAACAATTTTTCAAACTTATTGCAATTACTCTAAAGCCATACTAACGCCGTTACCAGCCTGTAAATGGCAATTAAATCTAACAT
Source organism: Pouteria campechiana (assembly GCA_036873735.1). Lineage (NCBI taxonomy): Eukaryota > Viridiplantae > Streptophyta > Magnoliopsida > Ericales > Sapotaceae > Pouteria > Pouteria campechiana. The sequence continues at coordinate 32,684 of JAYJMB010007987.1, forward strand.
ATATGCAGATTTATTTCTTAAAACATTTTATTTATTTATATAGCATATTTTGTATGTTTATAATATATTATATAGTTATATATTAAAATAAATATACACATGCTGGATTTAAAGGACTTTTTGGGTGGCTTAGACAGCTAGTAACAACTTTGGTATGAACCCAATAAATTTGATAATTCCTTAGAATATTTGTAAATATTTAAAAATTATTGGTATGCTTATAATTATTTTATTTCTTCATTAATATAATTGCAAAAATTCCTAAATTTAATAAGCTAATTCTAAGTTTAAATTTTAAGTTGGTCTTTAAGCAAAAATTGAACAAGTATATTTCAATAATTGAATTAGTATTAGGTCCAACTTAGATTGACTGATGTAATTCTGAGCTAAGATAGAACTCAGTTAAAGCTTGACGCAGTTCAGCCTATTTAATCTCATAATATGCGTAAGCTTCAATGAGTCGGTGAATAGTTGTGCATGTCGAGCACTCACAGGAAAGAACGTTTAACTAAAATAATATATCTATATCTCTCTCTCTATATATATATCATTTATTTTCAATTCTTTACTTGTTTAACTTATTATGTTTTAATATTTGTATCTTTCCTTTAAAATATTTATTAATTTATTAAAAAAATAAAGTGAGAATTATAAGCAATTTTAAATTCAATTCAAACTTTAATCCATTTTTTAACCCAAACGTTGCAAATAGAGTTAAGAGTTAAGATTGACGTTTTAAAAATGAGATTGAAGAGGGTTATTTTGAGATTTCACAAGTTCAAGCGCTT
>JAYJMB010007987.1:41919-52011 GCA_036873735.1 Pouteria campechiana
TCCTCCAAGATGGTAGTTAACCATATGTCTCTATAGGTTGAGATATATCTGCACTGTGTGGATCTATCAGTTTTTAATACCTGGTGGGCATGATGTAAGCAATTTGTGCCTTGGAGTCAATTCTCTAGACTGGGAAGGGGAAACCAAACAAAACAACAAAAAGGAGCCGCAATTGGTTTGGTTGCCTTCATTTTACTAAACTCTTTGTGAAAGCAGGATTGAAGAATCCCTAGCCTTTTTAAGTCGTCTGTGGGACGGAAGCAGCTTTGCTATGATTTTCTGAAAGGTAGAAATATCCAACGATTTTCTGTAATAGCCTTCATTTATGATTTGACATGCATAGTCATACATGGGATGGCTCGGCTTTGCGGGATTCCTTTGGTTGGGGAGGTGTTATCTGATCGATAAATGAAAATTATTATTCCTCGCAATTCAATTGTTTGATAGCCTGTTATTGATTGTCTTTTCACATCAGCCCTCTTGCAGAAGGGGTAGTGCTTTAAAGTGGAGCCTCTTAAATCAATTCTAAATTTCTAAGGTAAAGTCTCGATTAACTGGTCTCAGCTGGCCCCTATTCTAAGCCTGAATGAGGGTTATTGGCCTTGCTTAATTAAAAAAAAAATTGTTAAGGATTAACCCTGCTGGTAGACTTGTGCTTATTAGGGCAGGGAAAGATAATAATCAATGTTTGTTATTTTTATTTTGAAGGATATGGTCATGATGATGATTTTCCATTTCTCTCTTACATTTTCTTATGGTGGGTAGGAAACAGGCCCTGCAAGTACTGTCAATAACTAGTTAGTGACAGAAAACGACTCAAATAGGTTTGTTTAGTTGGAAAAGGAAAGGATATAATAAAATTTGGGTAACAATTGCCTTTAGATTTGCATGAGTGCTCGTCCAAGTGGTAATTGTTACTTTGTACCCTGGCAGACCCCCACCCCTTCTGTTTTTATATACTGTCCCAATTGGATTAGGGAGTGTTTATTGACATGATTGGAAATACTGCATTGTTTTTTAACTAATGGGTTTTGTTTTAATGTCTTGATGTTTTATAATTTATATTGTATTATGTGTTTGTGCTAACAAAATAACGAAGTTGTGGCCGATACTTAAGTTGGTAAGAAAAGGAAAAAGATGCGTAATGGTAGGCCAATAAATTTAAAAGATTCTCGGTTGCATAGGGATCATAGTTGATAAAAAGCTGTTATAAAATATTTGCATATTATGATCATTTTTAATTCATGATTGTAAGGCATCATGGAATTTAGTACCCAAAAGACGAGCTATGGTTCATAATTAACATATAAACCTGATCTGCGGTCCCAGATGCTGCCAGCCTTAAGTTGCATTTCGTTGATCTAATCAGCTCGTTGTGTGGTCGGCTCATTCTTTTAACCTCCTCTTTCAGTCTGGTCACACTCGATCATAATCAGTTTTGGAAGTCATTGCCAAGTTTCTATTTGAAAAAAAGCAGAGTATCCCATCCCTCGCTACGCAATGCCATTTTGAAAAAACAAGTCAAAAACATAAACCAAGTTTCGTATTGCCGCAGATGGACTCCAGAAATAAGGCTAATGAATAGGTATAGCAAAGGGCTACAAATACATGCTTCTGATCATCATTATTTAAATGAGGAGATCAGTTTGGGGAAGGATCAACCAATGAACGGCTAAATGAGGTTGAAATTCTAGCTCTACCTAAATATTATGTAAAGCTGCAAGTTCTGCGCATCCGCAACCATTCACTGAGCCCACAATTTGATATCGACACTGAAATCGGGATGTGTAATTGCTGACAATGTTGCATTGAAGATTAAAAATAGCTCAAAAGTATTTCAGAAACGAGTTGCCGTACAGCTGTTTACATCTTACAGGTTATTCAAGTACATTCACCGCAAGTAAATCGGGATGTCCCCTTGAAACAAACCAATGCAATTGGCAATTTGGCATTCTTAAACAACGTGCTACATTCACCGCCTTCGGCACTTTTTTGCTCATTTCTTCCTGTTTTTGTTCTCATGAAACATTTTGATTCTTCCAAAGGGAGACCTTAAACTAACAGAAACAAGCCATCAAATGCAACTGGAAGGATGACATCCACCGTGCCTTAACGGCATTGTTTCTCGCCCCTTGGGGAAGCCTGCAGCATCATTTTAGAGCCTCTTTAACTTGTCACAAAGATGCAGCAGCAGCCGCCTTCTGAAACACTCAAAGATGATAAAGGAAGCATGAGCTCAGAATTATCACAACTGGAAGACACTGGCTTCCAACCGGATTCTTTTAAGGTTGATGATAGCACACGAAACGGGCTAGGCAGGACCAAGAGTTTTGAGCTTCAGGTTCATAGGAAAGCTTACATGTAAGGAATTACTATCAGCATTTCAACCGACAACTACAGTATCCACTTGAGTCGCATCTCATCTCGGTTAAAAATATTTTGTTTGGCTGAATAGCAGATAGGTCAGGCTAAGACTTCGTCATCAGTCTGCTTAAAATTCATCAAATTGGATGCATATCCAAGATATCTGACAGGTCTAACACAAATGGTCATGTAGTTTTTCAGACCTCTTGTATGCATATCCAAGATATCCACTGGCTATGTACGTTGGAAGGTGGACCCAGTCCAACCCTGACCAATTCTTTGGCCCCTGTCAGAAGCTCATGTCCTGTCATTGAGCTAGAAATGAACATTATTCGCAAGGCTACTGGCAAAAGGTTCCAGTTGTATACATAATGTGCAGGAATTGGCGTGGGGTGCATGCAGAAGTACTTGTGCACAACCAATGGAACTCTGTGCAAGATGACATAAAAAGCAGCACATGAATATTATTCAGAAGTTACTGGAAAAGGTTCACAAAAGTGCAGGAATTGGCTTGGGGCACATGCAAAGTTGCTTCTCACAACCAAAGGAAATCTGTGGCAAGATGAGATGAAAGCCAGTGCTCATTTTTAAAAAAGAGCAAAGGAGTTAATTAAACCATACCTGTTTCTGCTCTTCCATGTTTGCCTTGATTGTAGAATAGATTGCAACACCCACAATTGCTATCACAGTACCAATTCCAGTCTGTTTAGAGATCTTATTGCCTGCATGATTTCACTAGCATTGTTATGGAACAAAGAAACACGGAAGCAATATTCATATTCCCGTTGGTTGATGTCCAGAAGCACTGATGGTAACAGCAAAATGTTTTTAAAAAAATAATAGGGTTAACTTGCAGCATAGGAAATCTAAATGTAAGAAATATGTGAACTGATCGTCTCATCTGCATGAAATGCTTTCAGCAACAGGAGAGAACTAACAAACACCTGAGGATTCTCCCAAATTCTGATTAAGGACACTAATTAGCATGAGTTGAGCAATCTATTTACTAACATTTCACCATATTTGAACTGCCCCAAAGCAAAAAGGCTTCAAAACCTTCTGACGAATATTAAATATATTTTTGGAAGCGTGTTGCTCGGAAGTAGAGATAAAGACAAGTGCTCACCAAACACCACAATGGAAAATCCAATCACAAATACTCGCTTCAGCACATTCCCTACTGCATGTGTAAGGGGTGCAACTCGTTCTAAAGTGTTTGTGGCAATCTGCAAGAAAATCAAAACCAGTGAGGTGTGATGAAGAAGACAGTATGACACTCAGGTAAATAGATTTTTTGAGGCCAAAAATACTAACGTATCAACTTAAACAAATTAGAAAACTCAATAATCTTAGAAAGTTATGACCAATGCGGAAAACAAATCATAAGACAATGCTGATAATGGCAGCGATCCAAATGCTTAGACAGTGACCTGATTGTACAGATGGTAAAACATCCCAATCCAAAAGAGATCAGAAATGAACTTGTGAAGCCCCACTTTTGCAATTGCATCAGCAAAACCATGCTGCATCAGCTGGGGTCCTTCGATCTGAAAGTACAATTAGATAAGCTGCCATCTGATCCACCAGAAGAAATTTTCCTGAATCAAGCTTCAATTGAGCAAAAAAATTATTAAAAATATATACTTACAATTACTGCAGGAGGAATGCAAAAGAAGAGGGCAATTATTGATATATAAGCATACACATTTGTACTGTCCATACCAGTCTGTCAAATATACAAAGGAAAGACATTAAACACCAAAAAATGAGATGACTAAAGGAAATACATTCTTTGCAACACACTGCTCCTTTTGCAGCTTATCCTAGAGGTTTGCCTTGAATTCCATGGCTTTCTTTCATTACCCACTTCCTCGCAAATTATGGCATGCATATAAAGAATTTCAAATTCCAAAAATACCGAAAGTATTCTGCAGCCAATTTGCAAGTTGAAACATTCAATTAAAATATTATAACACAGACAAAGACACACACACACACTCTGTGCTAGACATTGAGCTGTGCATCACAAGGCCAAACACTCTGGGGCAGCCTGCCAGTGAGTGTGCTGCTTAGCATTAGAGATACAGTTTATGCTGTTGGATTCGAGATACCATGGCTTTCTTTGAATAAATACTTCTGTATGTAAAAGCAATATTTGAAATCATTGCACTGATGAAACCAGTCCAATTGAAGGAAAGTTCAGTCAATGATGCCATGGAAACGCCTGATATACAAAGCAAAAGAGGAGATCAGGCAATAAATACAGGTTGATTAGATGGAAAATCACAAATACGGAACCAAAAATATGCAAAGGGACAAAAGAACTGAAAATATTACCAATGACAACAGGGGCCAATGACAGCCAAAGAGAGAATGGAATTTGATGACCCAAGAGAAATTGAGAAGCGGCAGCATTGAAGAAAGGCTCCAGGGCTGCATAAGACCATCAAGATTATTACTAATGACTTCAGTAAACTACAACCAGATCCTTGGATCTATCATTATTTTTGGACAATATCCTTATGCGAATCTTTCTGAATGAGGTTCATCTTAAACATAGATGAAGCAATCAGGGAAAAATGGTTTCAGTGTAGATCATCCACCAGCCAAATGCATAAGCATTGACATTCAACCCATCATTTGAAGCATTTGTCACAATGCTGCTTGCAACAAATGGTCAACCCAGTTAAATACCGCAAACGATCCTCTGAGCATAGTCTACAAAGCAAAGTGAACATAGTAATGGACAAAAATCTGCTCGGTTGCATAGTAACATATCTTTAATAAAATTCAAAAATTCCTTGCCTTTGACAGTGTGTGTAAATGAAACAGCAACAGCTGCAAATGATACATTTGACATCACATGCCCCAGCGCATGACAAAAGGCAACTGGAGTAAGTAGAACCAGCAGATCTTTATCAATTGGCTGCTCAGAAGGAAAAAACAAAACAGCTGTGTAACAACGTAAGCTATGATAACTCTGAAAAATTCCTTAAATAAACCGCTGAAAAGTCAATACAAAGCAGGAACTCACCGCACGTTTCGGCAGACCAATGGCCCAACTAAGAAGGCAATAAACAACCCCAACAAGTAGATGCACAACAGAAACGAAGCTGCACAAAAAGGAATTGCATTTCAAGAGCCATAGCAATGACAATCGAAAACTCTTCTTATGCCGGAAGTAGAACTGCTTCCAACCAGTTGGCATACCAGATAGATGCACCTAGCACAGACAACTTACTATGGATATGGGAAATAGTTATAAACCTTCTTGTTGAGTATGTTGAAAATTACATTCAGAAAATACCTGCAGAAAGGGGGAAAGAAATTTCATCATTAAACACAATTCGCATGAAATACACAAGAAAAAACAATAGAGCCACAAAGTAGCCTAGCCCAAGAAGGGATTGATAGTTCAATACACCCAATCGCTACTCAGACAGCAGAAGAGCTATTCAGATATTTATAGGGGAAAAAGATAAGAGAATTTTAGGCTTCTATAAAAATCACAAGAAAAATCAGGTCAATAGACCCAGTCACTAGTTATTTTAACATTACACTCAAACATTAGAAGAACTATTCAGAAATTTATCGGGGAAAATCAAGAAATTTTCATGCTGGTATAAAAATCAAAAGAAAATTCACGCTTTCAAAGGAAAATCAGAGCAAATCAGTAATAAAGGCCTGAAGGATGGATGATAATTACCACATGAAGAAGAAGGCGCCAGTAATCAGCGCCGGATACTTCTCTGAGATGCTTTTCGAAGGCTTGGGAACCCTGATGATTCGCAAAGTTCAAAAGCCAAATCAAAAACACTTCCACGAAATCTAAAATCAAAGACAGATACAGGCAAAAGATGTCAATTCGTACCCCTCGATCCCGTAGCCATCTGCGTCGGCAGCTGCAGCCGCAGGCGGGACCGGAGACTCACCATGCAAGTGCTGTCTCAGAACAGGGCTCGGTTCGGAAAATTTCCAGAGCTTTCCCGGAAGTTCGAGACGCCGATAGTCCGGCAGTGGGGAAAACGCGAGGCGGGGACCACTGTCCCCCGGACGAGTCCGACGGCAGAGAGAAGCGAAACGAGGCAGCTGACCTCCGGCGCCGGACAAGTAGAGAGTCGAGAATCGAGAGCGAGAAACCGGAAGCTGCAGAGCATTCCCCGCGGAAGCCATGGGAAGGGCTTCCAATCCAACTAATCAACGATCTCCAGGAGAGGAAGAGAAAAACCTAAGAGTCGAGAAATGCGAGCTTCGCAAGAGAGAAAAAAGCAATGACAAGAAGAAGAAAATAAAACAGCAGTGGGAGGAAGAATCGAAGCTCGAGTGCCCGAAGTTTTACCGAATTTCCGTCGTTTTCTATCTTTTTTGTTTTCCCGCCATGTTGGCATTTTTTGGTGGTGGAGTACGGAAAAGGCGGAGCACGTGTCGAAGGATTGGAGCTTGGGTTGGGTTTTTTTAGAAGAAAATTAATGGATTAGTCTCCTTAACCGAATTGGACCGTCCAGATTATGAGATGGATGGGCCCTGATTTCATCAATCAAAGCTTTGATGGCTGTCCATCCTCAGTCGCGGGGGCTATGATTTTCTGACGTGGATTGTGAGCGTAGCGTTATCTGAACGCTTTGCCATGCAAAGTGATTTTTTTATTTCTTCATCGGATATAAAAATGTGTTTTTTTTTTTTTTTTTTGCGTTGAAGTTTGATAAATAAAGAAAATTTTTCTGGGAATATTGATGTATTCTTGTCCATTATTTTCAATATTTGTAGAGTGTGTTGAGAGGTTTTTGAAAGAGAAACGGGTATTTGAGGTGAGGAGAGGAGTTTAGGAGATGTAAGATTTTGGCAGGGGTGGTGAATTTTGTTGGTAAATTGAAAATTAATCAATATCTTTAGAAATATTTTGAGGAGATGGGGTTATTATAAGCTAATAAATACCTAATTAGTGCTGATTTGTTATTTCTAAATATTAATTTATAAACCGTTTTTCCAAGCGGTAACAAATAAGACGTATTATGGTGAATTTTTTTAAGAAAATAAGCCATGATCATTAAAATAAAAAAATAAGAAATGAGCTGAACACAGCTTGTGACTTTGGAATGCTGTTTTTGACGCCTGGATGCTTTTGTGCGCATGAATCAGACATTCCGCTAGAAAATCAAACAATTTCCGGCAATCTTATTTTTGTATTATTTGTATTTTTAATTATTTTTATTTTTCTCTTTTAACATTATTTAACATATCATTAACATTAATATGACCGGCATTGTCCATTTTTAATCCAATTTCCATTGCTTTTATACTGTGCTACTGATCAGGCTCCAAATGTTCATGATCATGATATATCTACGACTCTGAATTCCAATATTAGGCCCACCTAATATTGGAATTCATCCCAATGCAACCTTTGGGTGGTTCCTACTAGCTATAATTCTACAGAAATTAGTTCATGCATTAAGTACACCATGTGGTTAATATGTGATGGCTTAAGAGATTACCTATATAAATTCTAATTTTGTAACGTTCTATCTTTCCTCCTGTTCAAGACTTACATGATGGATAAAATTTCACCCAAATGCTTTTGTGTCAAGTAATATACTTTGATACACTAATTACTCTTTAATTTAATACTCCAAGGAAGAGACATTCACAAGTGCTAATATCTTGGCAATGCAATATACACACGTCACAAAAGCCAGCGTGCTCGAATTCAGGTGCAACTTAGGTTAGTTCACTTCGGTTGGTTCTTTTCTTAATAAAACTTACCTTAATGCTATTTCTAAAAAGCCCACCCTACCATTTTATGAGATCGGTTATATTCAAGGTCAAACCTACTATGTTTTTTTTAGGTTTGGGTTGAGTCAGTTTAGGATTAAATTCAGTTCCGACAACTCATCAACAAACTACTTAATAAAATCATAGTTCAACTTACTTTTAGCAAATTATGTCAATCTAGTGTTGATTTAATTATTTTTCAAAATTGCATATATAAAAAAATAATAGATAACTCAAAACTTATTAAAAAAATTTAAATTAAAAAGAATACTATTCTACTAGTTACTTAAATATACTATCCTATCAAACTAGTTACTCAAAACTTATAAAAAAAAAATCTGTTAATTTTTTTTATAATAATTTATTCATATCAGTTTGGTTTAGGTACCCAATCCGCACCAACCATATCCTAGAAATGAGTGCGGCAAAAAAATGAAACCAACTCTATCCTTAAGGTAAAAAAGGTGGAATCGAAACCCGTAAAAATTCAGGTGAGTTCCAGTTCAGAACTGCGATACCCTGCCAAAGTTGCACGTGCCAAACCTTAACGCCGGCCCGAAAATGGGCAAGATTTTGTAAGGAAAGAGCGATGCATTTGGCATTTAATCCATCTTGTCGTGGGTTCAAGTTCGTTTTTTTCAAGCGCGCAACGGACTAAAGTTGGGGCCGACGGTCCAATGTCGTCGATTCCCACCACACGCTCGCTCTATTGAGTTGTTGTTGTTGTTGTTACTAATGGGCTTCTTCACGTGCAACCCGTTGCAATCGGCGACCTATAATTGTCTGTATTTAATTTTCTCATCATCACTATAATAAACCTTTTTTTCATTTTAAGTCGAGTGATCCAACTTTTTCTATTTTATTTAGACTATGTACTGCATAAGTCTTAAGCATTTTTTATATATATTTTCTGATCACAAAATGCCGCGCGATGAATTGTGGCATAGTCATTTAAAAATAGTTAAGCGCAGGTGAAGAGCTTTCACCGTCCAACGAAGATAGTCAATGACTCGAGGGATTTTCATTATCTAAGGGCTACAGAGAGCCTAAATTAACCGGATATATGTTCTAACCCTATTGTCTTAATATAACAAGAAATTTTGGAAAATCTATTTTTCAAAATTAGGTAATAACCCAGGGAGCTTTGCGTGGATGTAACGGCGAGGAGGTGTAATGGGAAGGGTGTGGTAGCCATCCTCTTGCACGTTTTGTCATGTTGAAGTGAAACTTCAATAACTTCTAATAATCTTTTATTTTTTATTATTTTCATTTTCCATTGTTTCTTTCTATTTTTACATTAAAAATTTTATTTTACTGATATTTTTACCAATTAAACGATTTTCATTACCTAATGTCAATTAAAAAGCAATAGCAGATGAAATAGATAGAATTTTTTTGAGAAAGAATCGATAATAAATTTAAAATATATATCAGGTCAAATCCATGTGATGATTTTTTTTTTATTTTTACATTTCCCTCCCAAATTTCCACGTCCATCCACTGAGTTGAAATTTACAGCCTTTTCATTTGTTCCCGAGCGAATGATTCATCCCATTGGCAGACAGCAGCATTACGCTGTACGGGAGTCTGGTTGATAGTGCTGTTATTCTCTCGTGTACCAAGAGCGATTAAAGTCGATTCCATGTCATACGCCTTTGGCCAGTGCTTCCAATGACCCACCGTCCTTGCAAAATTCCAAGCCAAAATCATACCATGCCAACCCCATAAAGCACTCAATCCCATGCAACCCACAAAAGCGAGAGGTAGACAGAGGTTCTCTTCTTCTCCAGAACGATAATACACATCTGCGAAAAGGGCGATGGAGTTGCCAGCTTCTTTTTGGAAACGGCAGATGTCATGCGGCCTTTTCAGCTTCTTTTTGTGGGCCGCCGGTGGCGGCTTTTGAGGCCAGCCAACGGCCAAAAGCTGACGGTTGCTCCTCAATAATTACGGGGC
>JAYJMB010007997.1:0-18102 GCA_036873735.1 Pouteria campechiana
CTATGTATGAAGAATGAAATAATGATCCATACTGCATTCATCTTGGTTCATCATATGATAATGTATTGGATTATATTCAATTATTTTCGGATAAGTTTTATATAAACAAATTACAAAAATGTAAAATATATGTCTCAAAGATATATCCTTTTAAATGCAAAAGAATGTGTGTTTAAATGAATTTATAAATACAAAAACATGATTCAAATTGCTTATCCATATTCTATAACTTATGAAAATTATGTGGATATATATTTTTTGATTTATAATAAAAAATATCAAGTTCACAAATGCAAAAATTTTTAAATGTAGGACTGCAGCCCCATAGCACAATCGCTTACGCTATCACCTACCTCACAACCAAATGCCAGAGGCACAATGTCATATTGCTTACCAATTTCAGGCATAAGTCTTTGTCCGAAGCAAACACCTAGTAGCCCCATACTGCCTGTGCCTATCGCCTGGTAGCGCAACCGATATCATAGTCTCCTGTGATATTGCCTATCATTCGACAACAAGGTAATTTTGGGAGTTTTGCCAAAGACTCAACCACAGCCAGTATGCCATATCGCTTGCCATATCACCTGGGAGCAAACACTTGGCCTATACCATCTGCCTGCTGATGTCCAATGGTTGGAAATTCGAACGTTGCAAGCCACGTCATCCAAACACTTCTACTCAAACGATTCTATTTTTAAGAGATTTGTTTAAGGGGAAGCTAGAGACGTTCTAAGGTTGTTAAAACAGTGATTAATTGAAGATCAAAGTGAGTCCTAACTTTCTAATCCTCAAGCAATTTAAGCCAGAAGCATTCTACCTTTTCTCAAATCCCTTCAAGGCTTGTTTCTACAACATAAAGAAAAAATCTTTTACACAAAAAAGAGCTACTCAAATCGAATCTTCCCCAGCATTCACCAAGAAGCATAATTTAAAGTGTAATCTTTACCTTCTTAATTTTTGTGTATTCTTAAGTTGGTAGAGACCAATATTAAGAAGAGCAAGTCAATTGTTAGAGAGTGTTCTCATAATCGATTACTAAGTTATTATACCTTCTAGAATTGAAATCTATAAGAATATTGAGTGCAATATTTATATTTTCACTATAGAGAGATACCGAAACTCAAGATACAAAAAGAGTGTGCTCTTGGAAGAGCGAAGTAGGAATGATTGCTCAAACCACTATAAAAAATTATTTTATTTATGTGTTTTGTGTGTGATTATTTTATTTTCTTACATTATATTATTTTATTATTTATCTCATTACATCTTGTACGATCACGAAAAAGAAGAAAATCGATTAAATAGGAGTTAAGCAATAAATTTTTATAAACCAAATTTGATATTCACATAGGCCATAAAAATTGAATTATTTAAGAGTGAATACCAACCCATTAAAATTATTTTATTGTTAAATGAATTCACACACTTGGGAAATGTTTTAGTAGAGATATTTCTAAATGTGGAACCTTTTCATTTTCCATAATTCAAAACTTATAATAAATACAATAGATGACTTGGATTTGATAAAATATTAAGAATTATGAAAAACAAAAAGATTCCACATTGAAAATATTTTTTATTAAAACATTTCTCCACATACTTTAATTAAGTATCCAAACTTTCTAAAATGTTCATCTCATCTAAAATAATGAGTGTGTAAAATTTTATAACATTTTAATGCATGAGTAAATGAATTTTAAAATTTACTCATGTTTATATGTTTTTTAAAGGGATTTTTGTATATATATATCAATTGTTAAAATAAAATATTTACAAATATATCAATGATTTAAAATATTTTAAAACATACTAACAAATTATCAAACTTATTATATCTATATCAACACCATTAAACCAGCCATCTAAATAGGCAAAAACAACCATTAAATCTAATATACATGCAGATATATTTTTTAAAATATATCTATTGGGCAGTTTTAGCCTGTTTAGACAGCTGGTAATGCCATTTGTATAAACACAATAAATTTAATAATTCATTAGTATGTTTGCAAATATTTTAAAATTATTACTATCTTTATAAATTATTTTATTTTAGCATTTGTATATTTAAAAAATCTTTTTTTAAAAAGGTGTGGCTAGACTAAACTTTGATTGAAATATTTATGGTATACTAGTTAAAAAGATGATGCTAAATATGATAGCAGGTATAATTTCACATAATGGGCCAAAATTAGTGTTGCCATAAATGCGTTTTCTTATTTTATAAACGATGATAAGTTATAAAATTATTATAATACTTTTACATTACAGTCACCAAATACACCTTTAAACATGAGTAAGCATTTTCAAAACCCAATGGCGTAGCTAGGGCAGATATTTTGGCCCGGAGGACTTTTTGAAGATGCTGGTGGGGCCCACAAAAATGCTATCTCTGCCAGCGCACCTTCAAAACCCCGCCGTCCTCCCTCCATTGAAGCCCAGTACTCCTCTCTCTCTCATGCGGCTGTGACATGGTGCTGCGGAATCGCAGTCATGGCAATGGGCGGGTATGGATTCGTCTGCAAAAACAACTCCTACTCGTTCCCTTTCCGTCGTCGCCCTACTCCTCTCTCCTACTGCGTTTGCAAGGTCTCTCTCTCCCTCGCTCCCCCCCTCCCTCCCTCCCACCTTCAATTGCAGATTTTGTCTCTTCACCACTTCAAACACATGTCTCTTTTTGTTTGATTTCTGGCAGGTTCGTCGCAGCAGCTCTGCAGCCGCAGTCGAGACGGAGCTCGCAACCAAAGAGGGCGGTCCAGATTCCTCCAAAGGTGAACTATTTTCCTTTTCTTTCCGTTTTACTGGGTTTGCTGAGAAGAAGGTGGCGAGGAAGCTTTGTATGCCCCAAATGCTTGTGAAGAACTGCTGTGCATGTCTCTTAAGAGAGATGAATTATATCATGGAAAATAATTGGTGTTCTATCTATGATTAATAACACTTGTATAGACGTGAAGTTTCTGCAATTCTCAGAAACGAACTTCAATTTAAATGTATCTAAGGCGTCTTCGGCAGAGAGTTCTGGTTGCAAAAAGCTTGCTTTTGAAAGTAGAAAACTCGTTTTAGCTTCTTCCAGTGTTTGGTAAACATCAGCTTCCCAGATAACAACTTGTAAAGCTAGAAAAGCTGTACCTTTTGGCTTTTCCGAGATTTTTAGAAGCAATGCTTTTTTGAGAGTTGAAAATTAGCCTTTTAAAACGCTGGCGAGATTCTGGTTTTATTATTTGTAATCATTTTTACCTAAATTACATATTAGCTTTTAAGAGAGTTGAAAATTGGCCTTTTAAAAGGCTGGCAAGATTCTGATTTTATAATTTTTAGTCATTTTTACCTAAAATACATATCAGCATTTAAGAGCGTTGAAAATTAGCCTTTTAAAAGGCTGGCAAGATTCTGGTTTTATACGTTGTAGTCATTTTTACCTAAATTGCATATCAGCTTTTACGAGAGTTGAAAATTAGCCTTTTAAAAGGCTGGCAAGAATTTGGTTTTGCAAGTTGTAGTCATTTTTACCTGAATTTCATGTCAAATAACTTTGAATCAAAATCTTCCTTATAAGAAGGAGCTTTTAAAAAGTGCTTTTTATGGAGTTGGTTGCTGACAGTTCTTCTAGAGAAGGCTGAGAAGCTATGCCCAACAAGTCCCTCATCAACATTATAATCTGCAAAAATATTCTGTCGTAACTCTTACACCATCCTGCACTCAGAAGATCCTTTGAAAAAGATCTTAAAATTAGAAACAATAATTTACATAATAAATGTGGTGGCCGATTGCATAATTTTCTCCTTTTGTGCCCCACTGAAGGGTTTCACTTGTTTTTCAAGTCTGTTGTTGTTGCTTTCTGCATTTGCAAGTTTGTTGTTTTCTGTTTTCACACCAGTCGATCAAGGAGTTCAGAACTGCAAGCCTCCAAAATAGGGGAAAAAAGGTCAGGAGGGTGTTGAGGTTGATCCTGAAATATGCACTCCAATGCTCAAGTCAATAATATCACGCCTATTATAAGGGAGATAAGAGTACTAATAAGACAACTTAATGAATAAAGGTTCATCACCTGTTATTTGTAAGGATTGTGCCCCTAGGAACCATCTTAGGGCCTCTAGTAGGATATCTTTGTGGCATTTCTTTGTGCAGCTGTTTCCTTTTTATTATGATGGTAGCTGGATTACATTTCCTACATGGCAATGCTTTATGCCAAGTGCCTTTCCCTTACACATTTCACTCATTTACCATGTGGTGTTGGGTAGGGGTGTAAATAAGGTTGGGTTAGGGTCAACCCAGCCCTATTTTTGAAACTCCAAAATAACCCTAAATGAACCTTAAGAAAATTAGGTCAGTTTCGGGCTGAATTTGGGTTGATTGGTTGGGTTGAAAATTTGAGTTAATATCATGAACTTTGTTCATTTTTTATTTTAAATTTATTTCAAATGAATATTTTATAGTAACTCCAATAAAAAATTTGGTCTCAATGCTATTGAAATACCATTTATGCAGGCATTTCCCTGCTATTTCAATCTAGAAAAAAACTCATTTCTATTACCTATGTCAGTCTAGATTCTTGAAAAAAAACTCACAATTAGATTATCAAGATGCACAATCCAAAAAATAAAAATAAAAATAAAAATAAAACTCATGATCTGCCAAGAATCTGCTCATTGCAACCAATGAACCAACCTTGATCACGAAAATGAAAACTAGCACTTGGTAGAGAGTAACCAAAGGCATTAAAGAAAAATAAAATATGAAAAATAATGAGGAAGGAATGAGGGATTAGAAACTATGGCGTAGAGAAATGGAAAAGGGACAAAAGTTGCTTATATATGTATTCCAAATTGGGTTGCCCAACCCCCCGCCCAGCAGCAATCCTATTTTAGAAATTGGGTTGGATTATACCCGATTTTCATAACCCGAGTTTCACATTTATCAAATGAAACCAACCCATTTTCAGGTTGGGTTAGTTGAGTTTTGGGTTCAACCCAACCCTATTTACACTACTAGTGGTTTTGAATGGCCACCCTTAGCTGCGATTATCATCTCTTTTGCAGAAGCATGTAGATAGGAAAATATGATTTTAATTCAAATGGAAAACATAATTTCTTTGAGATGGCATAAATGAATGAAAAGTCTGAGTCTGTTGGGAGGTTGT
Source organism: Pouteria campechiana (assembly GCA_036873735.1). Lineage (NCBI taxonomy): Eukaryota > Viridiplantae > Streptophyta > Magnoliopsida > Ericales > Sapotaceae > Pouteria > Pouteria campechiana. The sequence goes on from JAYJMB010007997.1 coordinate 5,141, forward strand.
CTTTAACTTCTGAGGGGAGGTGACACCGTTTACTTTTGCTGAAAGTGAGCAAATAATGGAGATGAGAAGATTTAGAAGTGGCATAAGATGGATTGAACCGGTGAAGGATGATCCATGCTGATACCACATTGCGGTATGGACTTCATCTAGGAATGATTGGTAACTCCTTTATTAACATAACATGCATGGAAGTGTGCACCCCCCATGAATCTCTCTAGATCATCTGTAACCTTAGATGCAGAAAAACTCACCTCGTTTTCTAATATGGTCATGAATCCATTTTCTCGAACCTATATGTGTTCACTAATAATCTGATCAATGAATTCATTTTCTTGAACAAACCCATCTATGGGAAATAATTTCTTATCTCTCTCTGGGTGTGCTTTCTCCAAGCACATTATTCATCAAATAAATCTTCAGTTGCCCTCTAGAATTTAAAATCTGATAACATAATGCATTTTCATGAATCAAGCTGAAAATAACATAATAAATTTTCATGAATCAAGCTGAAAACTGTTGGTATTGCTTATGCCTGATTCCAACGTTTGTGCTTAAGGCACGCTTTGATGTTTTGTGTTCATCATCCAATTATTGGATCTACACAAAGCCTCTCTGAGGATTCCAACATGCAATCAGAATTCCTTACCTTTCCCTTTAAGACATTCCCATTGTTACCTGTATTGATCTCCTGCATGCATTTCTATGAACTTCATCAATTTGATGCAGGATGGATGTAGGAGAAAATACAGAAAGGAAAAGAAAAGATTTTTCATTCAATGGGCAAGTCAAAGAGGTTCATTTCATTGGATCTTTTCTCCTTGAGGCATGTGCTCTCTAAGTAAGATTTTGCATTCCTCTTATTAAGATCTCCCAAAAGCATTTGTTATTAAATTTTCCTAAGGACATCATTATGTCCTCTTCTTCTGAGATTTAATTTCAAATAGAAAACAAAAAATCATGACAGATTTCCGGAGATCTGCAGTTTATACTGACTCATAAGGCTAAAGATTCCCAAAACTGACCATCATGTCTTGAGCTTGTGTTCTGTTGCATTCAAGCAATGAATCATAAGGATGATGATGATGGCTTAAATCATGAATATTGAATTCACGCTAGAGCTAGCTTCTAACAAAGAAACTGTAGGATGTGCTATAGGCTTTGGATGTTTATAAACTGACTCTTGACTGTGGGCCTTTCAATGTCTTGCTTAACGGGCCTCTAGATCGATGTGGTTCATTGTCTGCAAATCCTTCCATTATGTACATTTGTGCGTGTCTGTTAATTTGGAACATCTAAATTTTGAGGCCTGGTTGTTTGAGACAACATGCCTCGACAATTCTGCCACCTATCAGCTTTTTCTTGTTGCATCCATCAAATGCGCTGTCTACATATTCTTTCTAAATCAGCTGCAGATTAGATTATGAAGATTGGATGCCAAATGATTTTTATGGTCGTTCTTTTCACTATGGGGCCTTGATTTAGAGAGTCGTGATTAATTGCTGACATCATCTTTTTTTTTTTTTTTTTTCCCTCTCTCTGTTTATAATTTTCAAAGTGGCTGATGATTTCAACACAATGAAGTGGAAGAGGCTGAATTCTCAAGAACTTGGGGTTACTACATCAATGATCTCAAAGCCAGTGAGACAAGTTCTTGATGGACTTTGGAAGAAAGGTATTTTCATTTCAAAGCAATTTCCTCCAGAATTTTACCCATTGCAACTGTTGAAAGAATGTCATAAAAGGTTATGTTGGCAATTTATTAGCGTAAGCTGACCCTAAATAGGTGAGAAACAACTGATGATGATGATGAAGGATGTACCAACCACCATGTGAGTAAAAAAAGTGAAAAAAGGTTGGTGATGATGTTAGCCATAAAGTGAATGGAGACAAAATAGATGAGCTTTTTTGAAAGAAAGGTAGGTAATAATGTGAAAACATATGTTAGTTATGGATAGTTAAATGTCACATCAATTTGGAAAGAAAAGAAAAGGTGGCTGTTGCCTTTCTTTTCCCATGGGGTCTTTTACCCTTCATTTCCCTCAAACTAAACACAATATCTGATACTTTGATTTACATGGATAACATTGAATTGTCACTAACCTTTTTGAAGGGGAAGAGAGGAAATATTGAGGCAATTACCATAATTATGGATTCAACCACTATTTTCTCTTCAACTGGTAGCCTCTGTGTTTGACTTGTGCTATATGATCTCCCTTGTGGGGATGTTCTTGACTGCTGATTGACAGGACATTTTACCAATTGACCATTAGGTGTGTTTTGAATCCTTGAATCAATATAACCTAATTTGGTGAGCATTCCCTTCCCTGAGGGAAGTTTTATAATGTCCCATCTAAAGGTGTGGCTCAAATTTTTTCTACTATTTTATTTATTTTTATTTTTGTTTGTGAATAATTACATGATGAAAAAAATTGAAGTATAATGAGTTGTAAAAGAGGGAATACGATTTTGGTAGTAAAATGATTAAAATGATTAGGGGAGGTATTTATTTCTTAATGTGAGATAGTTGGAACTGAAAATTTGGAAGGAAAAAAATATGAATACCTTTAATGTTGCATACATGGTGAAGCAGGGAGTAATGGACATTTCAAAATTTTGCAAATTTTTACTTTGAAAACAAACAAGGGAATGGATTGTTATTTCTTGATAGTGATGTTGTCAATTCCTTTGCTGACTTTATCTTTAATTTAGGAATTATATTAAGGGTTTGTTTGGGGATTTGGAAAAGAGGCAGAAAAAGTGAAATATAGAACAGTAAAGGACGTGATGAGCCATGATAGGGGGTAATGATTAGAAACAATGTGAATAAATACAAAATGGATAGGCCATTTTGGATGAAAAGATGAAGGGTAATGATTGAAAAGATAGATAATAATAATGAAAAACAGGATTGTTGGGTAGTTAAATGTCATATCAATTGAAAAGAAGTAAAAAAAGAAGGAAAAGTGAAATCCCTTTTCTCTGTTAATAAATGGACCCTATATCTTGCTTCCATCCAACTGTCCCCTAGGCTTCCCAATGATCTTTAGTAATTTCTTTTAATTCTATCAAAGATATAATGTCTTGTTAACCTTAAAAGGAGAAAAACAAGGATACAATGTGCCGCTATTAGTAAGCAACCCTTCTTAAGTCTATGCTGTATTGTCAAAAGGGCACAATGAATCATTTTAAAATCTAGTATGTTCTCTGTTTTGATTTTGTGTATGTGTATGGAGGGGTTCAGTGTTTACATCAAATTGTGTCTCTGAGTGTAAGGGTTTTTGTGCAGGATATGAAGTTTATCTTGTTGGGGGTTGTGTGCGGGACCTCATTTTGAAGCGGACACCAAAAGACTTTGACATTATCACTTCTGCTGAGCTGAAACAGGTCTTTCACAGTAAACTCAGCAACTCTCGTTTTTATCTGTTTAATTTTTTTTTCCTTGTAAATGTCATGCAATGGTGTTGTTGAGTTTGATTTGCATGTTAAATGTCTGTTCATATTTGTTATAGTTTAGTTATTTGACAATTTGAAATAATGTTCATCCCCAATATTAATTTGATATAGTACCTAAAAGCTTTTTGATTTATTTGCTGCACTTCCTGCATTCTTGGAGCTTCCATTTTCTTGAATTTGTAGTTCAGCATTGTCCGCCTAGCTTAGTTTGGTTGGCTCTGCATCTCTTCTTTAAGTATATTGAGGTGTTTAGGTGCTATTAGAGTATGTATTTTCTAAGTTGCGGCTATGCTAGCCTACTGCAGCACCTTCCTTTTTGGCCCTTTTCCCCCTTTTGGTGAAGGATCTGCAAACTTTCTGCAGTACTTTTTGAGTTTCTATTACTATGTGCCATAGATCTTCAACCTTGAAGCTGTGACTGTTGATGTAGCGACCAAGTGATTGTGTGATCTGGAGCTTTTACCGGTTTTTCATCCTATGGACTAGAAAAAAGCTAAAGCTGACAAGATTACAAAATTTTCCATTGGCCATTAATGGGGAACTAGGCTGGTGTTGGCTTTTATAAGTGGAGGGTGTTAAGCATCCACTATTCTTGTTTATAGTTTTAAAATTGACAATAACCTAGATCAAAACTCTCTCAAATGGCTAAAATGTGATGCCTATAAAAGTGAATTTCATTCGACTGTTACCTCGAATTCAAAACCTTCAATTGACACCATAAAACCACATTTATTGGATCTTTGTAAAATGAAGAAAGTAGAAGGAAGTTAAGTGATCTCAAGACAGAGAACTGCAGCCCTTAACCCTAAAAGAGTAGAGCTATTTTCTTTATCCTTGGAGTTAGTTAAACACACTGTAATGGCACTTATAAACTTCAATTTTTATTCCTTTATTCAAATTCCATCTTTTTCTGTAAGGATCTTGGCTAAAAGGGGAATTGGATATGAATTAGTTTAGGGAGAATGGAAACTATTCAAATCTGAGAATCAAGCATCCTCAAGGGGAGGAATGCTCCCAATTTATGGATTCATGGTAGAAAACTTTATCATCATTTGGAGTAAATTCAAGATCAATTATGGACCATTTGAATTGGGACTTAATGCATCAAATATGGAAACACGGATTGAACATGAGCATCGACGAAGTTTGTCCCCATTGGTGTTGCATGTCAGACTGCTTACACGCTTGACCTTATGGAGTTGGAACAAATATGATCATGAGTACAGACAACTTTGTTTGCTTCCTGTAATTCCCAATGTGCAGATATTATTTCTTTGTATCCAGCAATTCCCATTTGGGCTTGGTGGCTTTGTGGGTTCCATTAAGTATTCTTTTTATTGCTAATGGGATATTTATTGCTGCGCTTAGCCAGGATAAAACTTTTTTATTGGTGGATAATTATTGACTTTATGGTCTAACTTTATCATTAAAGCGGTTATAAATTAGAAAAATGAGGTGATTGTTTAAATTTCTCAATGTAACTTAAGGATAAATATAGATAAATATAAACACATTTACAGCAAAAAATATCACATTAGTTATGCAATTTATTGATTAATGAGAATAGATTTCATATTGTGGCTAAAAGCAAAGCATTAACAATATATTTTAAATTAGAACCTAATAATCATAAAAATTTTACAAGTAGATAATTATTGATGCATTGATATTATAACTTTTGTTAGAAATATTAAACATGGTAAATTATATCTCAAAAACTCAATTGGGAAAATATAAGATTTCTATTTCCTCAAATGCAACTTGTTACTTCCAATTGAGCAACTGATTTTTTTCAAGTTAGCCATATTTTCTTCATATTCAATGTTTAGCTAATTTTTTCAATAATTATCACTTTGATCTGCAATTATTTCATTAAAGTTTTCTATTCTTCAATTTATAAATGAGATTAGAGATTTTGGGCAGGATCAGTTGGTTTAGATTTCCTCAATTCAAAAGATTGGTGAATTGATCGAAACAATTTGTTGTTTTGTTTAAATCTGCAGTATTTGATCCTATAATCTTCATTTAATTTATGAAATGAGAGAACTTTGAGACCAATTAAGTAGTCATAATCGTTAATCATAGAACTTCATGACCAATTGAGTAGTCATAATCATCTGTTGTTTTTCACATAAGCAGGGTTAACTATGTGAATGTAGTTGTCCCGTTCTTGTTGATTTAGGATTGTCCTTAGCAGTGTTCACAATTTCATTGAAAGGAAAAAATTATCAAACTCTGGAAGGAAAATAGTTCTTTAATTTCAGAGAAATTATCTCTAATTTCTCTAAACTATTTTGTTAAAATATTAAAAATTAAAAATAGACAAAAATTAGGAATTTTTAAATGAAACTTCAGAATAAATTATGATAAATGTAAATACACATTTAGAATAAAAAACATCACTTTAAATTCCAACATATACAAAGTGTTAGAAACATGCCAATGTCAGATTCACTTATAAAGGAAATTTCTAACATAAAAATATTACTAAAGGCAATTATGTGACAAACATTGCTAAAAAATTGAATTTGTGTATGGCAATTATATGGCCAATTAATTTACCCTTTATAATTGCTGAAAATAATATCAATTTGTTCTTAATAAAATATTTTTTTCCAAAAATATATTAACCATCTGTTTATGTGTGCTATATAATATAAAAAAATAATTTATAACAAACAATCTTTCATAAAATGGAAGAAATACAAAAAGAGGCTAGTTCTTTTAAAAAAATTAAAAAAATGTATTATAACAAAAAATCTTTCAAAAATATGAAAAAATACAAGGCAAAATACAAAAGGAAGCTGAATCTGCAATAAAATAAAATAAAAATACAAAAAAGGTTTTATAACAAAAACTGTTTTCAGAATATGATAAAAAAAGTACAAAAGAGGCTGGATCTGCGAAAAAAAGAGGGAAGAACAGGATTCATCCTTGAAATCACAAAAACGGGCCATAAATTCCAATTTTGGAACCTGTTTCCTATTGCAAACCCACTGTCCAGCCTTCTTCTCTACCCAATTCTTGCTGGTGTATCTGGAAGCCACTTGCAATGGAATCAAAATCCCCTTTCGAAGCAAGGGAGGTGAGTTTTGAACTTTCAAGTTGAATCTAAGCTGGAATGATGAACTCACATCAGCTGTGCACCTTCAATCTTCGAGTTGATTGTTCAAATGTTGTTATTTTGGTGTAAAATCACAAGAACCTCTGTCAAAAATGGGTTTTGCAGAGGCTGGGGTGAGTTTCGGACAGAGAAAAGTGGTTTACATGGGTTGAAATGGTTGTCAAAAGGGTCATGCATCTTCCCTTTCTGGTCAAAATTATTGGCAAGATTTTCTCATCTCTCGATAATTTTGGCAAGATTTTCATAATATCTTGAGATTTTTAAGATAATCTTGATAATTTCGACAAGATTTTTAAACTTTCTACTAACTTGCATATTTTTTGTGGTTCCTTGGTGAGAAGATTTTGACAGAGCCCCCATTTCGCCAATAATTTTGATTTTGTGAACACTGATCCTTAGTAAGCCTAAGTGTATCTTTCCTAATAATATCTAGCCATGTTATTTTTGTCCTTCATCTTGTTCTATTATGGCCTTTACCTAGATTAACTTACTCATTTTAATTGATGTAATTCCTAATCTCTGTTGTGCATGACTAAGGCACTTGAGTCTACTTTCTCTCATGTTCTTATTTATATATTTTACCTATAGATTCTGTTGAATCATTTCATTTTGAATTTTATTATTTCTAGTATACCACACATCCACTTCAAGATCCTCACTTTGGCTACTCTTTGTCTATAAATATTTATTTTTTTAATATTCTATATTATATAACCCTAAAGCATAATTTATAGCTATTTTATAAATTTTTTCTTTAATTTAATTGGTACTCGATGATTGCTTAAAACTCTTGAAGCACAATGTTATTTCTTCTGCCCAACTTGATTTCTATGCACAATATTGTCAGTACTTTCTTGGTTTTCCTAAACTATTTGTCCTAGATACTTAAATTGGCCACTTTAGAGTAGTAGTTGATCCTTAATCTTGATTAACTCATTTATGGTCCTATTATTATTGAATTTTCCATACCTTCATTTTAGTTCAATTAGTTCTGTTAAAAAGTGTCAAATTTGAGCCTAGTTAAGTGATTCGGAAGAATCCCTCAATTGGTCTTATTTTTACCAAATCCAAAACTTGGGTAAAGTGATCAAACCAAATCAGTTTTAACTTTTACGTGAGTCTACATTAATTTAGGGACCCTTCATCCCATACATGTAGTGAGAGAAATTTGTGCCTAGTCAAGCAATTTGAGGTGAGTCTCCAAATTTGGTAATGCACACTCTCCAATTTCTCAAGTTGATTCAAAATCAAAAAAAATTCTACCTGTTGCTATTGTTAATGTGTGAATGATGAAAAGAAACTGGGGTTGGATTGGTAAAATTGATTATGAAGTCAATATGTTGGCGATAAATAGTGATAACATGGTGATCAATAGCAATAAATAGCAATATATGGTGGTAAACATTGATAAGAGGTTAATATATCTATTGCCTTGAAGCACCCATTCTTCATATATAGACATGAAATTATCTTGTTTTAATTGTGGGCTTACTGTAACAACAACTTCCACATGCTGTTCATTGTTAGCTTGCACTGAGATACCTCTGTGCCCACATCACTGGCACGTCCTAGGCTACTAACCACCATAATTTTTTACTGAACATTTGCAGGTCATGAGAACATTCCCAAAATGTGAAATAATTGGGAAGCGTTTTCCCATCTGTCATGTGCGCATTAATGGCTCTATCATTGAGGTATGTGGTTGATATTTCTGTTAGGCATCACTGATAAGTTGACATAAACAAGATTTTTCTGAAATTTATTTAATTCAAAAACTGCAATGGTAAAAATTGAGGTTGTCAGAAGCAATTTCTATGCGCCGCATGTATTTTCATTTGGATGAATACTTGTATGCAAATGCATGCACTTGTCATTTCTTTTTGATTTATTAATTGTGTTTCCTTTGTGGAATAGGTTTCGAGTTTTAGCACCTCAAGAGGAAAGTCTAGTCAGGATTTCTCTTTTTTCTTTAGAAGGCCTCCTGGGTGTGACGAACTTGACTTTAATCGCTGGAGAAATTGTTTGGGACGAGACTTCACAATTAACGGGTTTGGCCTACAAAATCATTGTTTGTCCAGCTGGGGAAAAGATTTTTTTTTTCTTAGTTTATATTTGGTTCATACTGTAATTGCTATTTTATCTTAAGGCACCATAAATGGGCCATAGACCAACACGAGAATTTAACAAATTTTATAGGCCAATGCTAATAAGTTCAGGAACGGGGAAAAAATATATCTGATATGTTTCGCTATAATTTACTTTCAATCCCCCAACCCCCCTCCCAAGAACTCCAAAAAAAAGTTTCAGGACTAAAAATTTAGCTTATTCATATTGATAAATGTCATACACTGTGCACAAGTATAAATAAATCCATTAATCTATGACTATGTGACTCGTCTTTGTTATTCATTATCATGTAAACCTTATGCCAACTAAATGAGGTCAACTATAAACATCTTACTATGTCATCCATGTCTTTCATCCTATGAGGATGATACCTGATATTTACAAGAAATGAGCTACAGTTTCTCATGTCTTTTGTTGATTGAACAAAAAATTCAGATACTCAAAAATATTCAACCAAATCTATATTTATCAGTTGTTTGGTTTGATGTTGATTACTGTCAGCTTTCCCATTGCTATCAGTGCTATTATTGCTGTGACCAACACAGCTATTATTCTCATTTTTTGCAACCATAGTTTATCAGAAAAGCCTTTAACAGCAGTGACATGCAGAGTGATAAGTCACCAATAATGAGATAAAGATATACGGAATCACATATAAGCAATGCGATCAAATTTGCCATCCAATGGATGAGACGATGTAGAGTATTTTTCAGAAGTACATACATCATATATATTATTTGTGTATAATAAGCGCACAAATATGTTCCAAATATCTTTGTTTCCCGTAAATAAATGGAAAATTTTTAAAACATATGACTGGAGCCTATTAATGTCTATAATTGGGGAATTTACTGACAGAGTTACGGATATGTCATTAGATGCTATGAAAGTGGAAATTTAGCTCTTCCATATAAAGTAGGCTTCCTTCAACAATATTTCTTTGTTTAATTGATGGGTCCTTCAACAATATTTCTTTGTTTATTTGATGGGACTCTGGTTGAAATGTTCTTTTAATCATTTGTTTGGTGACAGATTGATGTTCGATCCTTATACAAGCCTAGTTTACGACTACTTGGGAGGCATGGAAGATATTAGAAAAGCTAAAGTGTGCATGTATCTTTTTGATTTTGAGTTTGCCTGGGTTAGCTGAATCATATTGTCTGTGCATTTCATGCTTATGTGGCTTTTGCTTGTACCCAGGTTCGAACTGTAATTCCTGCACAGATGTCTTTCCAAGAAGATTGCGGTATGCATCAAATCTACTGCATATATATATTTTATAATGTTTTCTAAACAAGAGATGTAAAATTTACATGAGATGAACTCAGTTTTTTATTTGGCATGCATACTTGAGCTATTCCCCAGGTGTGCCTTCCGCATCTACTTACTGTTCCAGGATGAGGAAAGGCCTGTCAACAGTTGGACATGTGCTTGTCTAGAATGAATAGTTAATGGGAATAGTTGAATTGTGCATGAAAGTTCTCTATCTTCTATGAATCAAATAGGTAATTAAAGTAAAAAGGGTGATGCATAGATCCTGACTTTTGAATTGGAGATCTTGTTGCTGAAATTAGAAGAGATAGGGGTGTAACTGGGTCGGGTTAGAATAGGTTGGAGTCAACCCTAACCGTAATCTATTTTGTAAAACTTTAACCCTAACCCTAATCAAACTCATTTTGTAAAAATTCAACCGTAACCTTAATCTAACCCTACTTTTAAAATTCGGGTTGGGCTACGGATTGAAAACATGTTGACATTTCAAACTAAAACAAGTTAAAAGCAATATAAATTTAAAAAATGTAAAATTTCATTAACTAATATAAACAAGTTTAATGAGTGGTCATAAGACTTTATAAAAATTTGAAAACCTTCTCTTTTAAGAAATTTAAATGGTAATTTATCAATAATAGTCATCAATATGAAAGCCTTTCTAAATACCTCTTGGTCAAATTTTTAATTGCTTGAAAATTGTGACTTATTGTCAAAGTAGGGCTAGGGATATTTATTTTTTTTAATTTATATATATGTAAACTCAGGTTGACAGGTGGGTTAGCTTTAACCCTAATCCTACCCAATATCTAAACCGGGTTGGGTTCAACCCAAATTTCCAACCCACCTTTGCAAATGGACCAACCCTAGCCCAATTGAAAACAGGGTTCATTGGGCTATGGGTTGAACCCAAACCACTTACACCCCTAAGAAGAGATATCAAATTGAACAAATGGGGGCTTACATGAGAGAGAGTTTTCCTCATTCTTACATGCAAAGAAAATATCAAAGAGCCATTAATATTGATGTTAGATGTGCTCAATGATGAGAATTTTGGCTGACGTTGCTTTACCTTTGACTGTCGAGAATGAATATGCTTCTTTGGAGTCTGTTGATGTAGGACAAGATGCCTAAAGCCAATGAAAAGGGTGAAGGAGTTGGAAGAAAGATTTGGCCCTCTCAATAGAAGAAGGGAAGAAAGAGGAGGAAAAATAGATGAAATTAGGGAAAAGGATTTAGAGAACCAGAAGAAGATAGAGAAAACTCATAAATTTCAGTTTATCCATCAAGTCTGCCAACCCTAATGCAAAGCAACCCTATTTATAAAAGATAAAGAAAACCTTAACATAACCCTAATGCGTTGTTTATTATGTAAAACCCAAAATAAAATAATTAAAATACTAATCTAAATTCTAACCAATCACCAAGTTGATCTATGCTTAGATTACTTGATGCATATATTAAATCCCAAATTAAACAACGAAATGATTAAAATTCCAAACAACTTTTTTCCTAAAAATCTACAAAACTAATAAGCCTCAAATAAAATAAACACTTAATTTTATTCATCAAGCTTATTGCTCATGTTCCATTCTCCATCATTCTCCATGCTTGGAAAACTCATCCTTGAGTTTGAAGGGAGATGTCAGCCATGTTACAAACTTTGTAACATGTCTTCTTTAACTTTGGTAAGAGTTGATAATGTAGTCCAACACATCGAGATGATGTGTAATAACTTGTATAAAATAATAATATAATAACTATGGCAGCAAGTGTGGCATGCCATTGTGGCAGAGTTGTTTTTCGACGCTTTTTAATTGGGTATGGGTCGGTAGGGAGACGAGGCATTCATGCCTTTAATGCGACGGTTGGTTGTTAGAGTATCTGTAATTAAATACCTGATTGCACCGAGCATTAGCATGAGGGAGGGAGAGAAGAGAAAGGCAGCGTAGTCCCTATGAGACAGAGGGTGTACCAGAGAGAGAAAAAGAGAGGAAGAGAAGGTGGAGATTCTTCTTTCTGTATTTATCTGCGTCAATTTTCAGCCAAGTAGATAAATGTATATACATTTTACATGTTATAATCATGCTGGATCAGATTATTAATTAGACATGTATAACTCATGATTTTGCTAACATGTATGCAATTGATCATGCTGTGTGGATGGACTAAAATATTAAATATAAAATTCATTTTATCTTATTTGCAACTGAATCTTTCTACATGTTATTTGAATAATCTGATTCGTTAAATATGTTTGGATTGTGTATTTAGCTACCCTATGAATTTGGTAGGAATATGATGTAAAATGACTATTAAAATGATGAAATATTCCGGACCGCTTAAAACAAAAAATTCATTGAATTTCTGTATATTTGGAAATTTTCAATATTACATATTGGCCTTGAAATGAAGCTCTCATTGTGTAAAATATATCTTATGGCTTGGATTCATGAAATAATGCATGCATATGAAGATATTAACAAAATGAAAATCCAAATTTTTTGAAAAGGGACGAACGTCCCTATGAACAGTAACTAGACATAAATGTTGAAATGGGTTTTTGCTGTGATAATTATTTTTAAGATCTGAACCGTTGGATGTATTTTAAATAATGATATTACCCTATGGTAGAAATTTTGGGTCAAAATGAATTTATTTAGTTGGTTAAATTTGATGAAATGTGGAAAACATAAAATTCATTAAATTTGGATTTTTTGGACCATAGATTGCATATGGACCTCATTAGATGAACAAGACATTTTTATTGTCATCATAGGAGGTAAATTTCCAAAGTTTTGGAAATTAAAATATTACCAAAAATTGGATTTTGTAAAAAAATCCAGAAAATCCAAAGGGACGAGCCTCCTTGTTCGTAAATTGCTAGCAACATTGCTGCTTGTGATTTTTCTTGAGCTGGCAGCCAACCTAATGAGCCAGCGTAGGCTCCAGCCCACGCGAGAAATGGGCTTTAGCTTGTACCAGCGCC
>JAYJMB010007997.1:18202-52009 GCA_036873735.1 Pouteria campechiana
TGAGCTGGCAGCCAACCTAATGAGCCAGCGTAGGCTCCAGCCCACGCGAGAAATGGGCTTTAGCTTGTACCAGCGCCTAGCGACAACGCTAGGAAGCCCAGGCGGGGGCCCAGCCGGTGAACGTTGACAACATCCGACACTGGGCTTTGACCTAGCGGGAGGCCCATATAACGATAAGCCCAAGTGTGTGGGCAGCCTAAGCGCGCTGGCCCAATGCTAGCGGCCTAGGTGTCCAACCCAGCCAAGTTTCACCGGTGGCGGTGAGCGCATGAATGGCCAAAATTGATTTTGATGGATCTGGACCATTTGATCTTTGATTTGGCAATCCAATAGTAGATTTTGGGGTTTTTGAACATTCTGGATCTAATGGAAAGATCGAATTGTTCAAATTATGGCCATATCATGTGAAATTGAATGACCAAATTTGATTTATTGATTTATGGACCCCATGATCTCCGATTTGAATGATCAGATAGTTGATCTTGACGTTTTTAAATATTCTGGATCGAATGGAAGTATCAGATTGTTTAAAAGATGACCAAATTATGCAGAAATAAATGGTTGGATTTGAATTATTAATTTCTGGATGGCACGATCTCCGATCTGGATGATCAAATAGTTGATCTTGAGATTTTTGGACATTCTAGACCTAATGGAAGGGTCAAATTGTTCAAAAGGTGGTCAGATCATGAAGTCTGAGTGGACAAGGGATGTAATTCCCTAGATGTGATATTGTGGTCTACTAGACTAGTCGGGATATGATCTGAGATGTTGATGTATGGTAATGATGATCAAATCATGAAGTTTGAATGGATAGATTTGATGACGAGGTTCATTAAACTAGATAGGATATGATTTGAGATGTTAATCTGACGAGATGATGGTTAGATAGAGGTTTGAATGAGCAGTATAGAAGGGATGTGATGTACTTTTCTAGATTGATGCCATGGTCGGTCAAACCAGACAATTAAAGTGCACAGCTAAGGTGGTCTGTTATCGTTGTGGAGGAGTTGGTCATTACTTTAGGGAATGTCAATTCCCTTCGACCAGTGGATAGCAGTAGTAGCTACGATAACATCAACAGACCAGGGCGGCAGGTAGAGCAACAACACCATGGCAGCGAGGTAGTTAGAAAACCACTCAAGTCTTTACTCTGATGCCAGAGCAGGCGCAGTGAGAGGTATCATCTGACTTTTTGGGCATTATTGCCATGTTTTGTTTGATACTGGATCAGATAGATCTTTTATAGCGTATGAGTTTGTTCGAGAGCATGCCTTGCATTCTCGAAAGATGGTTGAGAATTTATTAGTTGTATTACCTATGGATGGTAGTTTGGTCACAAATCATATCTGTTTATCTTGTTCTATTGAGATAGGACAAATCGTGATGCCGACTGATCTAATAGTTGTGCCTATGAAAGATTTAGATGTTATCTTGGGCATGGATTGGATGAGCATATGAGTGGTTAGTATAGACTGCCAAGAAAGGAAAATTAGGATCTGTTCAACGGATTAGGTTGAATTTGTTTTCAAAGGAAATCAAAGAAAGGTGTCTCACTTAATGTCAGCTTTTTACGCAGTGAAAATATTAAGACAAGGATAACAAAGTTTTCTGGTAGTAGCTATATCAGTTGATGGGAAAGAGCTGGGAGTTGAAAATATTCCTGTGGTGCGGGAAGTTCCAGATGAGTTGCCTGGATTACCTCCTGATAAAGAGATTGAATTTATTATTGACTTGGTCCTTGAGACAAGTCCAATATCTAAGGCATCATATTGCATGGCTCCAGCGGAGTTGAGGAAATTGAAAGGGTAGTTGCAAGAATTGCTTGACTAAGGGTTTATCCGTCCTAGTGTGTCATCTTGGAATTCTTTTTGTCAGAAAGAAAGATGATAGTCTTAGATTACGCATAGACTACAGAGAACCGAACAAGATGATTGCCAATAATAAATACTCTCTACCGCGCATCGAAGATTTGTTCAACCAATTGCAAGGATCGACTGTCTCGTCTAAAATTGATCTTCGATCTAGTTATGATCAGTTGAAAATTAGAGAAGAAGACATACCGAAAACTGCTTTTCGTACTCAGTATGATCATTATGAATTCCTGGTGATGTCTTTCGGGTTGACAAATGCTCCGGTAGCTTTCATGGATTTAATAGACCGGGTCTTTAGTTAGTTCTTGGACAAATGTATGGTCGTATTCCTTGATGATATTTTGGTATATTCCAAGAGTAGAGAAGAGCATGCAGAACAGGTGAGAGATGTGCTTTGTGTTCTGAGATAGGAAAACTTGTATGCTAAGCTAAAAAAGTGTGAGTTTTAGCTGGATAGTATTTCTTTCCTTGGACACTTAATCAATGGTGAATGGGTTTCTGTAGACCCACAGAAGATTGAGACAGTGGTGAACTAGGAGAGACTTACTACTGTGACTGAAGTTCGTAGTTTTCTGGGGATGGTAGGTTATTATAGACGGTTCGTGGAAAATTTCTCCTAAAAATTGTGGCAACATTGTTTTTCAAAGCTTTTTAATTGGGTACGGGATGGTTGGGAGACAAGGCATTTGTGCCTTTAATGCGACGTTTGGTTGTTAAGAGTATCCGGAATTAAATACCTAATTGCACCGAGCGTTAGCATGAGGGAGGGAGAGAAGAGAAAGGCAGTGTAGTCCCTGTGAGACAAAGAGTATGCTATGAGAGAAAAAGAGAGGAAGAGAAGGAGGAGATTCAACTTTCGGTATTATCTCTGTCGATTTTCAGCCAAGTAAGTAGATAGATGTATCTATATTTTACATATTATAATCATGTTGAATCAAATTACTAATTAGACATGTATAAAGCATGATTTAGCTAAGATGTATGCAATTAATCATGCTGTGCGGATGGATTGAAATATTAAACATCAAATTCGTTTTATATGATTTGCAACTGAATTTTTATACATGCTATTTGAATAATCTGATCCGTTAAATATGTTTGGATTATGTGTATTTAGCTACCCCGTGAATTTGGTAGGAATCCATGTGCCTGTGCTGGGTGGCTTGCGGGGGCCTGAGGTGGCAAAGCCGGACAGTAGTACACTGTAGGAGCTGGGCTGTTACATGGTCTCATTTGTTAGACAACACTCCAAAAAGCACCACTTGATTCTTTGTGTATGCATCATAAGCTTCGAAGTTTTCCATGGAGAATGTATAAATTTGATTCATTGTGTTGTAAATTTTACCCTCGTATGATGCCCTTGAAAGTGTGCCTTCCTACTTGCAAAGTATTTTCTGCCTTTGAAATAAACTTGATCACAACCTAAGATAGTGTGATCACAATTTCCTTTCATATTATCATCTAATTCAGCCATTCTTTTCTTTAATGCAGCTCGCATTTTACGTGCAGTCAGAATTGCTGCTCGTTTAGGCTTTCGGTTTACGAGAGATACAGCTCTTTCTATAAAGGATTGCTCTTGTTCGGTATTGAAACTTGACAAGGTATTGGAAATGTTTTGTTCTAGGTATTTTGCCTTGTTTTGCAATTTTCCGTGCACTTTGTATTTCAACATTGGAATTTTTGTAACTTCATCTTATATTTTTTTTGTTTTGAAATGAAAATACCACAGTCAAGACTCCTCATGGAAATGAATTATATGCTGGCATATGGGTCTGCTGAAGCATCTTTACGGTTGCTTTGGAAATATGGTCTCATGGAAATTCTTCTACCAATTCAAGTATGTAAACACATGTTTTTCTCTTTATGTTAATTCTTTAGTGTGAATCCTTTATCTATCCATGTAGCATTTTCTATGAGTCTTATTATATGGCCACAATACAGGCAGCATATTTTGTTTCACAAGGTTTTCGGAGGCGGGATGAACGATCTAACATGCTCCTGGTATGTGTGTATTCTGTCGATATGTCTCAATTTACTTACATTAACTATATATATATATACATATATTGCTTTCATATGAAGAAGTTTTCACTTGCTTTGTTCTTTTTCATTTGTTTCGAAAGA
Source organism: Pouteria campechiana (assembly GCA_036873735.1). Classification (NCBI taxonomy): domain Eukaryota; kingdom Viridiplantae; phylum Streptophyta; class Magnoliopsida; order Ericales; family Sapotaceae; genus Pouteria; species Pouteria campechiana. The sequence continues at coordinate 22,201 of JAYJMB010007997.1, forward strand.
ATTTTCATGCTTGCTTATCTGTTCATTCATACGATTGTTAAATTGAAATAAAGCTTCCAACTGATTTGATATGTGCTTGAGGATTCCTTGCATTTGGTTTATCCATGATGAGTTTGCATGGATTTGTAGTCATATAGTACTGACAAAATACCTAGCAGCAATGATTCCGTAAAATGTTGACTGTATAAAAAAATAAACAAAACAAGCATTCTAGTCTCTTGATCATTAACCTGTTAAAAATCAAAATTTTCAATTATATTAAAGGACATCTTCTGGTAAGATGGGATTTTGAAACTGTGAGCCCTTTCTACAACTGTATCAGTTTTGGGGGGGGTTGGCCTTCTCTCTGCAGCATACTTCCTTTCGGAAAAAGTTTCTTTACTGATTATTAGGAAAAGAGACCCACAAAAATTCCTGTATGGCAGAACAAACCTGCGATAAAATTGTGCAAGCTTATGAAGCTACAATTACTGTTCCCATCCTGAGAGGTAATATTTTTGTGAGGTTTTACAAGGCAAATTGTGGGCTACTTTGGTACATTGTTTTGGTAATGACTGCATGGTTTTCTACTTCATTGTTCAGTATGCTTTTATAGGATTGCGTTTGTTTACTCTAATACATTCTATAGAGATGTGATGTTATGTGTAAGCTTGTTTGAGATAGTCATAATGATACAAGCTATTATTTTAATGGAAATACTCAATAGAAATGTTTCCTATGTGGAACCTTTTTATTTTCTATAATACTTGATGTTTTTATCAAATCCATGCCAACCATTGTATTTATTATTAGTTTTTTAGTCAAGATATCATAAATCATCATAATTAGATATATTGGTGGGCCACAATAAATTCAAAACTTGTAAAATTGCTTGAAAATACTTTTTTAAATATTGTGGTCCACCTATATATAGAATCATAATGATTTTTAGTGTCTTGACTAAAAAACTAATAATAAATACAATGGGTGGCTTGGATTTAGTAAAAACATCAAGGGTTATGGGAAACAAAAAGGTTCCACATTGGAAATGTTTCTATTGAAGTATTTCCCTTATTTTAAACCCTGCATGCTTAGTTACATAGATATCTACTTTATCAACACGAATTTATGCTTAAAAAATTTAACTGTAGAAATCTGTAATTTCAGGTTGCCTGAAATAGTTATCTGGTATAAGAATGAACCAACATTCAAATCTGACAACTTTGAATGTTAAATACAAGGGGTTTTAATGTTTTGAGTAGCAATGGTTTGTACTTATCTCAGATGACTGAGAAAAGTTTTGTTAAATTTGGAGTGTTCTCATGCTCCCACCCTTGTAAAGGAGTCTTTTTCCCTGACTCATAAGAAGAAATATGATCCTTTACACTGCCACATATACTGCACTAATGATATAATCAAAAGTTCTGGTCATGCTTCCTGGAAATGCCTTACATTATCAGAGGTGAATCACCTTTCCATAATCCATAGCTTCTCATCACTTGTTTTGAATGGACATTTAATCTGGATTCTGACCTTTGATAAGGCCTACTATCCTTCTAGGGGGGGTGTGAGAGGAACATAAAACACAGGTGTATTAAGAGTTAGAACAAAAAGTTCTTTCTTGACATGTCAGGAAATACATTTGAGCTGGTAGTAGAACTGAAAACTGGATGTTCCCCTTTTGGCCTTGGTTCTTTGATAAACTGAAGAAAATATTCCTGGCTAAAGAGTATGGTCAGAAAGAACCTCATATATTTTGGAGAAGAAAAATAATTAGAGAACCTTGTGGCTATAGGTACGTAGCCAGCTAATTGCCTTGGAAAGTGTAAACCAATCTTTCAACAAGCTATAAACTGATCATTCAACAGAAAATAAGAACCATAACATTTCATATTTGTATTCAATGTTTTGACATCATATCCCATTTTTGCATGGAGCGATCTATTCAACTAAAGATTTTTTTGAATCTCTAGGAATTTCTCAAGCCCAATTTCTCCTTTAAGCTTGGAATTTTCTTGTTTACTTTATTCAGTTAGGCCCTACCCATGGATTGAGGTCTGAATTTTGATGAGTGTCACACCCCGGTCCCAGAGACAGCACAATTAAATGTCATTGCCAAATCCGAGGGTGAATCTCACAAGATTTATCGTACTAGAAATGAAACATAACCATAAAAGTAACCACAATAACTCATAAATAAGAAAAAATATTAAAATACCATACAATTCATAATATAGTCAAGTATAATCCTTCAAATTAAAACAAAAATACAACAACTGTTCTCAAAATCACAATGGTAGAAAACTTTACCACATCTATCCCCATGCCACGACTAATGCCCTCCACAAGCGGCATTCTCTGTAAAAAAAAAAAAAATTAATATTGAGGTGAGTTACTGGTTACAGTAACTTAATAAGTAATATAGATGTAGCTAGCACATGTGATAGAATACTAGTCACACTACACTACATATCATAAACTGTCTAGTTCGATGAATCGCAACATCAATTTAGGGAAATATATCTCATCCTTTCTATGTTGCTCATTCAAACCTCTCTATCTAACCATCATCTTGTTGGATCAACGCCTCGGATCATATTTGACTGGTTTTTCGGACCACAACATCGGTCTAGGGAGATGCCTCACATCCCTCATATGCTACTTATCAAACTTCATGATCTAGCCAACATCATAACACATCAATACCTCAGATTATATCTTGACTGGTCTAGTAGACCACATCATCACATCTAGGGAGTTAAATCCCATCCCTTGTTCATTCAAACCTCATGAGCCATCATCACAACGGATCAATACCTCAGATTATATCCCGACTGGTTTAGTGGACCACAACATTACATCTAGGGAGTTAAATCACATCCTTTCATAGTTGTCCACTAAAACCTCATGATCTGGCTATCTTTTGAACAATCTGATCCTTTCATTGGATCTAGAATGTCCAAAAACCTCAAGATACAACTATCTAATCATCCAAATCGGAGATCATAGGGTCTAGAAATCAACAAATTAAATCTGGCCATTCATATCTACATAATCTGGTCATTTGAACAATCCAACCCTTCCATTGAACCTAGACTATCTAAAAATTCCAAAATCAACTATCTGATTGTTTGAATTGGAGATCGGATGTTCCAGATTCGTCAAAATGAATACTAGTCATCTGTACGCATTGTTGGACCAGTGACCAGATGCTGACGCCAACACGCCTGGGTTGCCGCCGACGCTGGGCCATCGCACCTGGGTTGTCCGTCTGTCTGGGCTCCCTAGCCGCTACGCTCATCAAATTGGCCTGAGCCCACCGACTCTATTGCCAGACGCCATTGTTGCGCCGCTCCATCGCCAACTGGGCTTCTGCCTAGGCTTGTTACGTTGGGCTTTGGCCTAGCCCAGAAAATTTTCCAAGCAACTTCAGCAACGAAAACATCATCCTTTCATTGCAAAAGATGTAAAAACTGGATTTTTTAAAAAAATTTTGATTTTTTGTGAGTTTTTCAAATTTCCAAACTCTGAAAATTAATTCCTAAAATGACAATAAGATGCAGTAAGTATCCTATGGGCCCATATGCAAAATTATGTCCAAAAATATCAATTTTGATGGATTTTTCATTTTCTACAAATCATCAAATCTAACTAACCAAATAAAAGTATTTCAACTCAAAATTTCTACCATAGGGTAATATCATTATTTAGAATACATCCAAAGGTTCAGATCTTGAAAATAATCATCACAGCAAAATCACATTATTTCTCAACCCTTGATTTACATGACAGCGTCCGTTTTTTTGTTTTCATTTGTTTTTCTTTATAAAAGATATATACACATATAATTTCATAGATCTGAGCCATAGGATGTATTCTGCACAATAAAAGCTTCATTTCAAGAGATATATGTGATATTAAATTCTACCAAATACATAGAAGTTTGATAAAATTTCTATTTTAAATGGGCATGAATATTTCATCATTTAAATAGTCATTTCATATCAAAACTTCACCAAACTCAAAGGGTACATAGGCACACAAAAACCAAACACACTCAACGGATCCGATCATTAAAATAACTTGCATATTAATCGGAATAAACTCGTTTACGAACCACTGAAAATGAATAGTTTAATATTCATTCTGGTACATCTGCACAACATACTTATCCAAATGCATCTTAGCTAAAACATGACTTATATACCTCCAAATAGCGATCTAATCCAGTATAATTATCACATAAGAGACGTAGATATATCTATCTACTTACCCGGCTAAAGATTCACAAAGAAAAATTAGAAAACCTCAATAACAGAATTTCCTCCTCCTCCTCCTCCTCTCTCTCTCTCTCTCTCTCTCTCTCTCTCTAACGATGCCTCTCGCTCACTTCTTTCTCTTATAATAGAGATGTAATCATGCTCATCCAGCGGCAACGAAGCTTCACTTGTGCCTTTGCATACCAACCACCGAATATGCTAATTAATGCACACATGTCATACATTGAAAAACAACACATGCCCACTTGGTGAAAATGCCCAGCCACCAATAATGGATTTTCCCCATTCACACGGGAGTGGGTTATTACAATGAGGATATTTTTGGATCATATTAGCATTTTGGGATCTGTTAGACTTTAGGTAGCACCAAGGTCTGACTTGAAGTTCTTGGGTCAAAAGGGATAACATGGGTACATGCATGAAATATTTGAAGTATCACAAGCAGTTTTTAGGTGGTGTAAAGTGTGTAGCATAGCATTCTCATGTCCATAGTGTGTAATGTAATACATGATATTTCTATTCTTATTAAACATGATAAAAAGAATACAATAAATTGTAATGATCACCAATCATCACGTGGCCCACAGTGTGAAAAAAAATACCCAACAACTCAAAAATCAGTCATGATTAAATGGGCCAATTATAGCTAGCAATACTGTGGTCTCTGTTGAAGAAGACAATGCACCATCACTGGAAACAATGAGATGGCCTAGATAGGTTGCCTTTTTCTTTCTTCTTTTTACCTTTTCGAAGGACTACCTATCCTTGAGTTTTATGAACCGAAATTGAAAATGTTGATTTTAGACCATTTCATACACAACTTTACTCGTGTACCTTACATTTGCAGCGCATTTTGGATAATTTTGCCTAAGAAGAGAGTTTTAATTTGAAAATCTGCTCTTTCCATTGTAGGGCCAAAAGTTTGGCGTGCTTGACTGGCTTTCATGAAATAGAATGCATGTGGAGTATCTGTTGCCACCATTTTTAAGAACTAAATTTAGAAGGCTACAAATATCATAAAACCTAGGAAGGGTTTCGTAATGAACATTTCTCTGTAGTATACCTGTAGCTTATGCAACATATTCTATGGGTACTATAATACATGCTATGATGTACATGCATTACAGATGCTATAATATGCTACATGAGAAAAATGCTATTCACATGGTTATGTGGCATATTAACTATGCCATGGTTATGTGGCATATTAACTATGCTATGCTATGTAGTGTATGCTACTGCTACCCTATATATGCCATTCAAATACTGACCAAATGTTATAAAATGTTATCATGGTTGGTTTAAATTATATTGCAGTGTATAGTCCACTCCAGGCTCCTCTAGCTGCCTTGGCATGTTAATCTCTAATCCTAGATGCCATCTTAAAATTTTCTCTTTGGTGCATGAATGAATTCTATTCCTCAAATCTCTATACCATGTAATTTTTTCCTGCTGATGCATGAAATGAATCCTATTTTTCGAAAGTATTTGTTAGTGCATAAAATGTAATTCCTTTCTTAGCATGTTTGTGAGTGCTGAGCTTTCTTAATGGTTGACAAATATTGTCTTTTGGCATTGTGTGTCCATGATAGTTCTACATACCATTGGAAATTTATACTCTAAAAAATGAAGACAACAATATTCCATTTCAATGGCAGTTAATTTGCACCTCATTATCAGAGTTAAAGTATGTGTAGCTTTAAGAACATGGCATGCAAGTTGAACTACTAACTAAATTTGTTGTTCTTTCTGTGCAGACTTTGTTTTCTAATTTGGATAGACTCCTTTCGCCAAACAGACCATGCCATAGTAGCCTCTGGTGAGAACGTGCAGATATCCAGATGTCTAATGAAATGCTACTTCATTTTTTGTTCTTTTTAATCATGACTGGATCTGTGAAATTCCTAGAGAGTAAGGGTGCGAGAGAGTTGTGGCTTGGTGACATGGCAATTAATGTGGGTGTAACATTTGCATTTATGTTGTATACTTGTCTCCATATCATCATTCTTGTCATGATCAAACCCTTATTGTAACTGCTTGGTGCATGTTACATGAATCCTTTTATGCTAAAACGTGGCACATAATGTATGTCTACATTTATGTTCTATTTCCATTGTTATCATCATCATCATCATCATCACTAAAAATTGTTTTATATCAGCTACACAGATATTCTTCTTATAGTAGACTCTATCATGTACATTTCTCCATTCAGATCATAAGCCCTCAAGTTTTTATTCACTATCTCTACACGTCCTTTGAGCCGACGTTCTCCTGTCTTAGGGCTGTTTATGTCAATTGATTCCTCTGTTAGGGCCTGTTTTCGAACTGACCCCTTGGAGTTGTGGACGGTGGACTTCCTTGGCATATGGCAAAATCGTCTATCTCTATTTTCATCTTTTATCTACCAATCAATATGGCTTGCTTGGTAGTCCCTTTCTAATTCTCTTTTTTCTCCTCTTTTTATACATTCATCTTGACATTCTCATTTCAACTGCTGATTGTGTTGATATGTTGCCCGTTAACTGTACAGCATTCCGTATAATAAGTTACGACTGGTCCTATCGTAGCCAGATAATATTTTCCCCTTTAATCTAATTGGCGTCCTTTGGTTGAATATGACACCAGAGGCATCCCTCTGCTTCTTCCAACCAATTTGAATGCTATGGGAAAGTCATTCTCGATCTCTTTGCTTTTATGAAGTCAATTTAGGATATAAAAATTCTCACCATTGGAGATTACTTGTTCAAGAATCTTATTTAGCTCCTCATTTTCAGTGCGCTATTATTGGCAACTTGTATTTCATGTACTCTATTTTCATTTGACTTATTCTAAAGCCATTAATTTCTAAAAATTTCTACATTTTGAGCTTCATGTTTCCATTTCTAGTCTCATTAATCAAATCTTTGTCATTGGTAAATAATATGCGCTAAGGAGTTTCCTCTTGTAAATGCTTGTTTGCTCATCAATAATGAATGCAAAATGATGAGGAGCCAAAGCTGATACTAGCATAGGCCTAGGACTGCACTTGTCTTTTCACTTAAGGACCTCACATTTGATATTGCTATATGTATTCTTATAATGTCAATATAACCCCCATATTTCCCTGTTGATTTCATATTTCCGTAGGTGAAATGTCAGGCCTGGCTTTTGAGATCCCTTGCGAAGCTTGGTTGAAGTCTAAATTCTGTTAACCAGCTATTGTTCTTTCTAGTTCTGTTGTTTGATGAGCCAGCCTGCAGTATCCTCCCAATGAGATAATCGTAGATGCATGATTGATGAATTGCAAGTGCACAATCATGGCACTGTCAGTTGGTGGGACCAAATCATATAGATGATCAGCTCCGTCATAGAAAATTGTTGCGTCCACCAGATCTGATATGTGCAGTATAATGGTGCTTATTCTTTCCCAGATATTGGGGACGCCTCGCTTGATATCATCCTTCCCTAATGCCCACTTCCACTTTGAATTGCACTTTGCGCATGCGGAGCTGCCCTTACTTACTGGCTGGGCATGCTTGCTGCTGTTTCAAGAGTGCATTTCCTTGCTCTCATGTCTAAAGCTGTTACCCCTTTGTGTTAGACTCTTCTAACAATTGGCCCCAGATCTGCTACTCACGAAATTGCCTGATTAAACATTATGTACTCCTGGTTTACACAGTGAGATGGGAACTGGTGGACATTCTTAATTGTGTTAGCGCTTTGTGCGTCAAGGAAAAGAATGACAAATTTCCCTATAGGACTGATTTGCAATGCCTTTTCCCTTTCTTGTTTCTCTGCTCCTTTTGCATGGACAATTTTATACCCTTAACTCTTGCTTAAGAACTAAACATCAAAATTTTCTCTACTAGTTTTATCTAGTTGCTGCTTAAACTGAGATATATGACATTGTGCCATGACCATGGATCCATTAATGTAAGCCAAGTGCTTATGAGCTAGTTATGATTTTACAGGGTTGCAATACTAGCATTTCACCAGGCATTGGTGGATCAACCTCAATATCCTTTGGTGGTTGCTGCATTCACCCTAGCTGTGAATAATGGGGGAGATTTATTTGAAGCAGTCAATATTGCTAGGGGGATCAAACAACCACATGATGGCAATTTTGGAGAACTGTTAGAGCCTCAAAAAATAGAGACGGACAGGGAATTGAAGGATGCTGTTTTGGATCTTACATCTTCAGTCAGATCTGCATTGAGCATGATGACGGATGAGTATTTTGTCTCCAAGGCAATGGCTAAATACCCTCAAGCTCCATACTCAGATATGGTACTTACCCATCTAGCTTGTACTTGCCATCTTTTTCTTATTTTATTGCTGTATATATTTGTATTATCTTTGTCATAATTATTATATAGAATGAAGCAAAGGAGTGAAAAGAAGTAAAAAGCTCAAGACAAGATAACCATTGTGCTAAATACTGCAGGCCTTTAGCTTTCTTCCTTAGCCTTGGACACACAATTTCCTTTCATGGAGCTTGGTCCAATTGAAATTTTTCCATGCTTCTTTTTTTAGGGCTTAAAAGGTGAACTTAGTCACTAACTGTATGCCTTCTTTTGGGGTAGTAAATCATCTCAGATTTGCCCTATTTCCAAATGACAATTTGAGGTTGTGATTGTGGCAGATAGCCTGTTGTGTGGAGATATGCAAATCCTGAATAATGATTCCTGTGTTTAACTTGTTCAAAGTATGCAAATAACGACCTTTTCTAGCAAGTTTGAAATCTCATTACCAAATGTTCTATCCAGTTGGTCAAAGTGTTGGTTTGTCAAGTTCAGAAAAGGAAATACTCCTTGAGATTCTCCTGTTTAACGGATTTATTTATCTATTTTTTCCAATGTGAGTGCTGTGGAACTCTGCACTAGAAAAGAAGCCCAATTTTGTCAAGCTTAGGAAAGTAGGTTTTTCTTGAGGTTGTCATGTTGGTGGAACACTACTATCATACTAGTGCTATGGGATGGTAGTTCTATCATGTCTAATTGGTGTGACTTTGCTACTAGATAAGCATCAAGCTTAGGAAAAGAGTTTTCCCTTTAGATTCTCCTGTTCGCCTCACACCTACATTCTGTGAATGCTATAGGGTGGTAGTTCTGAATCCTGCTCGTTGCATCATAGTCAATTCCTGGAGCTTCGCAATTAGCAAAGAAGCCGAGGTTCGTTAATTTGGAATAAATTTCCAGATGGTGGGTCTCTGGCATTGGTTTGCCAAACGAATGTGGTATAGTGCTCCTTGGATATGGTGGTGATGACCATGCAAGTCAAATCTTGTAACGACCTATGGCCACACTGCTGAGGTATTGTCCGCTCTGGACCATCAAAGTCTTCACGGCTTTGCCCCTTTGTGATTGTCACCCATACAACCCACACAAAAGGTGCCTCAACTGGTTTCTATAAGGCCTAAATGCTAGGACTCCCCCCTTCACCCGAGCAATGTGGGATATCACAAATCTTCTTGTAAAAAGGGTTCAGTTTCTGCCTTCTAGTCTAGCTAATCTCAAGTTAATAATTTTTATGTTTGCAGTTCTTTTAGTTTACAAAAGGAAAAGAGCTGTTATGGTTTTCTCATGTGTTTTCTCATAGTTGATTGCTTTTGTTTTATTTTATTGTTATAGGTTTTTGTACCATTGGCATTGTATTTGAAGGTGTTGAAGATCTTTGAGTGTGTAAAAAGGAATGTTGGAGACGAGAGATTTGACTCTAAACGAGGAAGTAAGATAAATTATGAATGTTTAGCCCAAGGTGGACTGCTAGAAGTTCGGCATACATTTGCAAGGGTGGTTTTTGATACAATCTACCCTTCAAATCATGATATTGATTCAACTACATGAATTTATGTGAAAATACAAGGGAAATATTGATGGGGAAGAAACAAGCAAGAAAGGAGTCATCATCAAGAATCGAAATGCCTGTTCTTTTGTGCTCATTGTTCCACGGGTGAACCCCTTTCAATCATCTTCAGTGCAAGAGTGCTTCCATTAATTAGGCGGGTGGTGGTTTCTACAATATTGATTCTGCAAGGAGCTGCTGGAGCAGTAGTTACAGGAAACATAAAAGATACAAATATTGAGAGCCGAACCACCAAATAATTCAATTTGCTTTCCCAAAAGAGAGCATCATTGTAAATGTACACAAAAGCTGCTTGCCTTTGAGGATTATGTCGAACCAGATCACAGGTTGCTGTCTACAATTGGGAGTTATGGTTCTACCATTTAGGAGTATATGATTCTATGAGGGAGAAGCTTTTAACCCCATGGTTCCTATCCAATTTTGGCTGCATCCTGCTTCTCCCCAACGGTTTATGCTTAGGGTCCAAGAAGATCAACCATGCCCACCCAACCAGATTAGAAGTTTGCTCTTCTACAATTGGGGGTTTATGGTTCTACCTTTTAGGAATGTATGATGCTAGAAAGGTGGAGATTCTAATTCCAGGGTTTTCCTTACGAATTGGTGCATTAATAGAAGAATTCCAGCCTTGGATTTTTATTGGAAATAGGTGATTATGGAAAGACGCAACATTTATTAAGTGTATTAACTTGAAGACTAAAGAAATATACTTAAAGAGGTATTATGTATAATGCGCCATGCCTATTAAGAGCTGGTTCGCCCGCCCCTTGTGAACAAGATAGTGATGAGTTTGCTAGTGTTGACTTTTTTAACATTATGTGGAAGTAAGAATTCATTTGCATTCTAGTAGTATAACTGTGAAATGTTCACATGTGATGGCTTTTTAACCTGATGATTTTTGGAAGGTTGGATCTACAATTCTCAATTTTATATGGGATTGCGTTAAAATGATCTGTTGAACAGGGGGATTTTGCTAGAACTTTTACCGATGAGTAAATGTCCTCCATTTCCTTCGTTTTAATGGTGATACTTGGAGAGGAAAATGGCACCACCGCTAAAAACAAGTCCATTCGGACAAAGTGGTATGGATGCCGCTCTTGGGTTGAGTCAAGAATAAAAATAGCCCCTCAATCGTTTGCATTTCTATCTTTACAAACTCACTTTGGTGGTTACAACTAAATCACAAAAATAAAGCAGAAATTACATTGCGCTGGTGCCCGGCCCATGTTGTCCCTGATGCACGCCCCTAGATGTTGCAACAGCTATATCTGCCATGCATCCAAGTGTTCGACCTTGTCCCTGAGAGATTTCTGCTGCTCATTGGCCTCTTGGTCTATTAATCTCTTCAGCTTGGATCATGGGTCTCTGTTTATGTCCCTCTGGTCATCTTTATCTATGCCTTACAATTCCTCGCTGCTCGAGGGCTCTCTAGGTTGAATTGTGAGAATCCACCACCCCGATTTACCAAAGCTGCACCTTCAACTGGCAATCCTTTCCACTTTATTGTTGTTACCATGAAGTCGTTGCCGATCCATAATGCTGATTGGCTCCATGGCCGGTTCGCCACCTTGAAGGTCTGCCATTAGTGTGTGCCCCCATGTGCTTCTTTGAGGAGACATGAAAGACTCGGTGGATGTTGTATTCTGGTGGCAGCTCTAATTTGTTTACTACCTGTCCAAATCGTCGTAGTATTTTCTGAAAATATTGGGGCAAGCTTGTTGTAAGACGTGCAGGGTACACAAATAAAGCTATTTCGTTCGTTCCCCACACTTAAATTTCCATCATTCTCATGATCCTGCTCTATAATAACCGGCCATAAAAATGGCAGTAATTGACATAATACACACTACTTTTGCATCCAACCAATATCCAAACAAACACAATCTTTGACCGCAGGGTGAAAAGTAGCTTCAGAAAGAAGAGTTTCCATAACAATTGCCGTACTAACTGTACAAAAAAGGAAAAACAGGAACACCACAACAAACAAAAGGTCTGCTGAGAAAAAAAAAATGCTCCATTTAGTTTTAAACCTGTCTGGCAAAGGTACAATACATTTGGTGGAGATCTGCTGGTGGCCCCAACCTCCGTCCCACAAACTTCTAATCCAGTTTCTTCCTGCCATCATTCTCATGCTTTTGTGGTTCTCCTGGGAAGTATTTTATGCCAATTAGATCCCCAACTTTGCTAATGACCTGAAAATGTGAATCCATGAAACATTAATCATAGTAACTAAGGCATAAAGGTGTGTCTGGGTTTACAAAGAACAAAACCATTCAATTTAAAGAGCATTCGAAAATCACTCTTTTTTTTTTTAATTCTGTCTTACAGTCGCATAAAAAGTTACACAAAGGCATTTCCAAGGATTGATCCCTAGTGCCAAGAGAAGTATCAATCATCCAAGTCACAGTCCAAGTAATCAAATTGACTAATCCATCCTAATTGTTTGCAAGAATAGGACCATCTAATATTTTCACCTTACACTATCCAATCAGTGTCATCGTTTTATGCGCTGAACCCATACCCTTTTCAAATTGGTTATGAACAAGTTTACAAAACACTTATAAGAAGATGTCCCAGGCACAGATGTCGTGCTTGCGTGGAATAGTTCCAACTGATGAAAGTGAGTGTGCAACATGAAGCAAGAAAGATGGTGAAATGCTCTAGAACACAGGTTTTTTAGAACAGAAAAAAATGGTATCCAATTTTAACAAGTTAAAAATATTGAATCTTGACCATTAAAATCCAAAATTATCACTTCTTATGCATTTTTGGTCCACGAGAGAAGAGATTACGGAATATTCCCATAGAATTCAATTTGATTGGTAAAAAAGACATGTCTCTCAGTCAATTTAAAGGGTAAGTATAGAACAGCCATATAACAACCAGGCTTTTATCAAGTCGACATGTTGAACAACACACACAGGATGAGCTTAGTTGAAATGTTAAAGTTGACATGGACAAATGGCAACACAGAGAGATTGCAATCAAAGCAATGCAAGTGAATTTCCAATTAGAACCAATTAATAGACAAAAAAAAGCGACTTAGATTATCTAGCCATGCACTATTAACAGAAATGGATGGCCCAAAAGAACAGAAGTGATAGGCTAAGACTTAGGTAACCATTGTTCCTACATAGAAATTTATCTATTATAACACATAATAGCATAATAGGATTCATGTAGCTAACCTTGATTCAAGGACAAGGCATCATGATGGTGATGATGACAACAGCAATGGATAAATTGCCCACAAATTAGATAGATAAATTGTCGAGATTCCCTTTTTTCTATGGTACATCAAAATTGGGACTGTTTATTTGGGCAATTAAGTTTGAATCATTTACATGCCACATATGCAATATCTAAGCATCTTGAAAGTGGCAGTGTACCATCCACAGCAAGCTGCCCAAGTACCAAGGTTTCCCCCCTTTTACAAAGAGCCCCTCATGGAGCAGTATCCTTTGTGGCAAACCTCAATATCACAACAAAAAAGAAGGTAATTAGAGTTCCTACACGTGAATTCTTAGGGGTGAAGTTTTCAGTTCAGTTTGGTAGGCAGCACATGCAAATTGACCACATTCATATATGAAATATATTTATCAGCAAAGTTGGAAGAAGAACTTGATGGCAAGAGAACAATTGAGCACCAGTAACATACTAGTGAAGCATTATGTTTTGGACTTCCTTTCTTTTTTCTTTCTTTTTCCCCCTTCGTCTACCAGCTACTTATTTTTTGTCATTCTAAGTTCCTAATGGATAGCCCACGGGAAATCTGATTTAGGCGACCCATGAATACATGACTGCAAGGCACTAGAGGAAATTCAAGGGCCACATCAGCTCCCAGTTAATTAAGACTTAACACTGGCGATTTAACGACGATGATCTTTCCCCAGCTTTCTCAACTAGACTACAATCGATTGCCAAAGTAATTGCTCCATCTATAATGGGAAACATCAACTTACTGGACACATTGTCCAATGGGGACATTTTTCCATCCATATTTGGGCATTGAAATTGGCAGATATTTTTTGTCATTAGCCAATACAGAATGGGGCCCACCATGCAATGATTAAACAATCAATAGAGCAAATAAAAGAAGAAATCTTATGTTCACATAGAATCTCTAATTACCTCCAAAGCTTTCATCAGATCTTCCTTTGTATGAGATGCAGAAATACAGATTCGTGCCCGGGCTAATAGCAGTGGGGTTGCAGGGAATGCAACTGTAACAACAGCAACCTACAGGGAATGGCAGGAGTTTAATAACAATATTAAAGGCAATAAGTCATTTAGTGATATTGGAAAAAACAAGTTAGCTAATAATATTAAAGGCAACAAGTCATTTGAGGATATTACAAAATCTGCAGCTAGCACATCTACTAAGGTGAATTAGGGAATTACTTCATATAATAATAACCATTTCAATGGCAATAATCAGATAGCATGCATCCATACAAACAAGGCTCGAATCTTGCTAAGCTATAACCACAACAACATTATAAACAAGAGGAAGAATTGAAACTTGAGCACCAGCAAATGTAGAATCTTCTGAGATACAGGACTTCAGACTATTTATTCCATTCATCTTTGATTACAGCTGTAGACTTCATGGATCAAACTGCATACGGGCACTGCAAAAACTTTCGGATGTTGAAAGACTGCTCTTCCATCATTTTCATGTTTCTGTCAAATTTGGACCATCAATGTCCCTTTTGCTTAAACTCCCCACACCTGTCGTTGGTCAAATTTGTTGACGGAATAACATAATATAGTCCAGGAATGATCAGAACAAGAACCATGGAATACACATGCACAGGCTCAAAAAATTGTAATTGGTGAGATTCAAAACCTCACTCTCCCCCAAGTTCTGTCCAAGGTGGAAGGTAACCAATTTGTTTCTCTTCAGGATTTATGGACAGATTGTGATCAAGGCCATTGATGGCCCACCATCCATGATCAGAGATGGTCTGAAAATTTCAGAACATCGAATATATTACCATACCATAGGCATCGTTGGTCAAATTTGTTGAAGGGGTAACATAATATAGTCCAGGAATAATCAGAACAAGAACCATGGAATACACATGCTCAGACTCAGAAAAATGTACTTGGTGAGATTAAAAACCTCACTCTCTCCCCTAAGTTCCGTCCAAGGTGGAAGGTACCAATTTGTTTCTTTTCAGGATTTATGCACGGATTGTGATCAAGGCCATTGATGGCCCACCATCCATGATCAGACATGGATCTGAAAACTTCAGAACATCAAATATATTACCCTAGGCATTTTATATAAACTTTTTGACGATTAATTATTCCCCAAAGTATGGAATTTGGGGCCTGCAGGTCAATGGAAGCACGACAACATGTTTTCACCATGCAGTTTGGTTGAAAGTGAGGGGCCCACATGATTCCATTGGCCCTTGATGATGATGTTTGATGATGGGCCTTGGAATCAGTGACCCCAATTATATAATTTTTGGTGGGTTCTGATTTAGTTTAGGCTGTAAGACTTAGTTTAGCCTGTAATCAAAAAATCTATTTTCATGGAATCTTTGATCATAGCCCAACAAAATTACATTTCAACCCATCTCTTGTGCATTCTAAACTTTGAAAAACGAAATGAAGCATGATTTAACATACTCTTTGATGATCTGCCCTTCGAACTCTTAAGTTCCTTTCCCTTTTCTTCTCCTCCTGTCCTCTTTCTCTTGTTTGAAAGCAAGGGGCATGAGAAGCCCCATATTATATATATATATATATGTATGTATATATATATATATTATCTAATGCATATTAACCAGAATAATTTCATTTTCAAAATCAATGAAAACGGATATTATATTCTTTAATTCCGGTACACCCGCATAACATGCATATTAGTATTTATCTCAGCTAAAACATGCTTTATACAAGTCTAATTAGTGATATGATTCAACATAATTATCATATGTAAAGCATAGATACAACTATCTACTTACTTGTTTGGAAATGTATGTTGAAAAATTTGAAACAGAGTCTCCACTTAGCTTTCTCTACTTCTCTCTCTTTTTCCATGTCTTCTCTAGCAGCAATGATCTCTCTTTCCTTCACTCCCTCATATCTCGCTAACCTATATAATGGGATGCTTAATCATACATTAAAGCATATATAACATCCACCCAACATCCATGCATCATATGTGTTGAAAATCAACGCTGCCCACCAAGCCTTATCTCTCTTTGCAACCAACTGTCGGTTCTGCCGACATCTTTATATATTATTTTATTTTATTATTAATTTACTACACAGGTTATTACATTCTCCCCACCTTACAAAGTTTCATCCTTGAAACTTGCAATATATTAGGGAAAAGACAAATCAGGGTGAAGCTGTCGCATGTCTTCCAAGTTCTCATGTGGCTTCTTTCTCACTGTGGTTGCTCTACTGAACTAAAACATGTCTTATTGGCCTCCCCCTTAATTGTCTATCATGGATATCAAGTATCTTGACCGGCCGCTTTTGATATGTCAGGTCCTCCTTAAACTGAAACTGCTTAGCATGTAACATATAAGAAAGATCTGTTACATATTTCCTCAACTGGGAGATGTGGAATACATTGTGGACTCCTAATAATGAAAGCGGTAAAGCCAATCGGTATGTGACTCCACTATTGGATTCCAGGATCTTAAACGGCCCAATAAAACAAAAACTTAGCACTTCAAATCTTATACCTCCATGGGTGGGTGAGACTTTCAGAAATACATGCTCTTTAACCGCAAATTAAGATCTCGACGCCTCCCATCGACATATTTCTTCTATCTATCATAGGCAGCTTCAAGATACTTCTTTATTAACCTAACTTTCTCTGTCGCTCGCTGTATCATTTCAGATACTAGCAGCTTTCGCTCGCCAACCTCTTCCCAATACAGTGACTTGTAACATTTCTTGCCATATAATGTCTCAAATGGAGTCAACCAATACTTGGTTGATAGCTATTGTTATAGGCAAACTCCACTAATGGCAAATGACAATCCCATGAACTTTCCATGTCTAAAACACAGGCTTGTAACATTTCCTCCAATACTTGGATCATCCTTTCGGATTGACTATCTGTCTGAGGATGATATGCGAAGCTTAGGTGTAATTCTGTCCACATCGCCTTCTGCATACTTTGTCAAAACTCTGAGATGAACCGGTGATCTCTGTCTGATACAATTGAGACAGGTACACCATTAAGCCTAACAATCTCCTGAATATATAATTTGGCCATCCAATCTGCATTGGAGGTCATCCGGTATGGCAAGAAATGAGCTATTTTGGTAAAAAACCAGAATTTAGAAAAACCTTAGGTTCAACACTATAATTTAGAACAAATAATAAAACCTTTAAAATATCCAGAATCTAAGAAAACAGAAACCCAAACCTTAAAAGAAGAAATAGATTAATTAAGAAAAGAAATTAAAAATATAAAAACTGAATTAAATTTGTTAAAAGAATTAATAAACTGGAAAAATTCTCACAAAACAGGAGAAAAAGAAGAATAAGAGAATAATGAATCGGAAGATGATAATAACTTCCGAGAACAAATTTCTAAAGTAATAACACAAAAATGGTTAACACCAATAAAAATCAAAATAAATGATTTTGAATTAGAAGCAATTACTAATGAAAACCTCATAGCAGCCGGAGGATTAAAACTTAATATAAAATATAAAATTCCAAAAGCTAAAAATCATATACCATTTCAATCAACATTTATCTTTGTTAAAAATCTAAATAGACCAATAATACTAGGTATACCCTTCATTGAATTAATAAAATCACAAATGAAGGATTATAAACAAATATACTTGGAGAAAGTATAATATTTGAATTCCTACAAAGATCCTACAAAAGAGATATATACACTTAAAAAGTAAACCTCTAAGTATAAACTTAATACAAAAACAGAATCTTCTAGAATCATTAAAAGAAGAACTTTCATACAAACAAATAGAAGAAAACTTTAAATAAACCATTATACAAAGAACAAATTAAAAAATATTAAAACTCTAGCTTGTTCAGATATTCCTAATGCCTTTTGGGATGGAAAAACTCATATGGTAGAACTACCATACAAACCAGATTTTAATAAGGATAAAATTCCAACAAAGGCTAGACCAAGCCAAATGAATCAAGAGTTAAGAGAATATTCTACAAAGAAAATTAAAGACCTTAAAAAGAGGTTAATAAGAGAATCAAAACCAACTGGATCTCCTTGGTCTTGTGTTACTTTTTATGTTTTTAAAGCTGCAAAAATAGAACGAGGAAGTCCAAACTAGTAATAAATTACAAACCCTTAAATAAAGATCTTAAATGGATAAAATATACAATTCTAAATAAAAAGGATATATAAAACTAATCGAAAACGCTATAATATTTTCGAAATTTTACATGAAGTCTGGATTTTGGTACATCCAAATAGCAAAAAAAGATAGATATAAGACAACATTTACAATTCCATTTGGGCAATACGAATGGAATGTAATGCCCTTTGGTCTAAAGAATGTTCCCTCTGAATTTCAAAGAATAATGGATGAAATATTCAACCTTTTTAATTTCTTAATTGATTATATTGATGATGTATTAATCTTCTCAAAAAATTTAGATCAACATCTTAAACATTTAAATATTTTCTTAAAAACTGTAATTCACAATGGATTAGTCCTTTCAAAAACTAAATATTTAATATGTCAAACAAAAATTAGATTCGCTACCAAATATATCAAGGAACACAAATTCCAAATAAAAGATCAATTGATTTTGCGGATAAATTTCCTGATGAAATAAAAGACAAAAACTAACTCCAAAGATTTTTAGGAGCATTAAATTATGTTTCAAATCATTATAAAAACCTAAGGGTAATAGCAGAACCATTATATGTTAGACTTAGAAAAAATCCAAAACCATGGTCAAAACAACATACTAAGATAGTTCAAAAAATAAAAACCCATGTCAAAAATCTTCCTCTATTACACATTGTGGATTCACATGCATTTAGAATTGTTACGACAGATGCTTCTGAATTAGGATATGGAGGAATTTTAAAACAAAGAAAAGACTCTAATGAACAAATTATTCAATATCACTCTGGAATATGGAATTCATCTCAAAAGAAATATTCTATTATTAAAAAAGAGATTTTGAGTATAGTTTTATGCATCAATAAATTTCAAAGTGATTTATTAAATCAAAATTTTTTATTAAGAATTAATTGCCAAGCTACAAAATATGTTTTGGAAAAAAAGATTCAAAACATAGCATCAAAATAAATATTTGCCAAATGGCTAGCTATTTTTTCAGTTTTTTATTTTGAAATAGGATTTATAAAAGAAACTTCTAATTCAATTCCTAATTTTCTTTCTCAAGATTTTTTATAGGGAATTCCAAACATAAACGTAGCAAAAGCCTAACTTCTTGAAAAATGCTTTCAGAAAAAAACAAAGCAAAGAAACAATCAAAAGACTCACATGGGAAAAAATTTCTCCCAGCACAACAAGTGAACCATTAAGCACCCTTTTTGATCCACCTTTTGCACTGTCATCTCCTATTCCAAAGGGAAGATGGAGAACTCTCCCATTGTCCCTAACCTCTCCAATCCAAAGCCAATTGGTAACCCCTAATGATCTAAAACAAATCATACAATCTTCTCAACCTATTAAAACTTCTACTACCTATTAAAACAAAAATTACTATTTGAACGATTTTAGGTTGAAAGGGTTTTGCAAAAAATTGAGATTTTGATTCAAAGGTAGTAAAAGTTTTAATAGGTTGAGAAGATTGTATGATCTGTTTTAGATCATTAGCGGTTACCAATTAGCTTTGTATTAGGGGTTATTAAGTAGGCACTCTGCATGAATTGTGGGACAATAGATTCTAATATTCCATCATGCTCTGCTAAGGGTGTGCATGGGCTAGGGTTCAGCCCGAACTCGCCCAAATTTGGCTAGGGTTGGGTTTTAAAATTTTATAAAACATCCAAACCAGGTAGAACCCGAACCGAATCTGGCTGAATGGTGGGTTCGGTCTGGGTACAGGGTTCGAGTACCTAGACCAAACCCGAACCTGGTCACTAGAAGCAATGATAGTAATTTCTTGGGTGTAGAGCAAAATGCCCAGATTAGAAGTAAGCCAGCAATGCAGCTGATCACTTTATCAAGCAACATGTAACTTCATAGGCTACGAAAGCATGCACACGTTTGGGCACAAAGGCTATTTTTTTTCTGGAGATGTGCAGCCGTGCCCAGCTAGGAAGGTGCTATTCGCTTTAGGAAAAGTTGTCCTCCAAATCATAATACATGCACTAGGCATGGGGAGTTGTCTTTATGAGTTTAGATGGGGGGTTTCTATGATACCCACCTGATGCAATAAACAATCAACCGATTACAGGATATTCAATGGGTACACATTTTCGTGGTTCACGCTCTTTGCCTACCTCATTTCCATGTGACAAGGAAAAATCTTTTATGGCATGTATCATGAATTTGTATTGGAACTTGAGAAATTGAGATACATGCAAGTAGTAAATAGCTCCGTGAGGGAACTACAAATTCATGATATAATTACAGTGAGGAATCATGTTTTGGAGCCACTAGAATTAGAAGGTAAATGGAGTGTGTGGCCACCTACAGAGAAGGGATCAGCTAATAGCATGTCCACACCACCTGTGGTCAGAGGCTCATGTTCAGATCAACCCCAAAGGTGACAACAAACCCCACTAAACAACCAAGTAATCGATGCCTTTTGATTAAGTGTGTATTAAAAGCCCAAACCGAACCCAAAGGGTTAGAGTAAGGATTGGGTAAAGGTTTTGAAAGGAGGGTAGGGATTAGGGTTGAACACATATTTTACATATAGGGTTAGGGTTGGGCAACCTCAAACCCGAACCAAACTCGGCCCATGCACACCCCTATGCTCTGCAACCCTAGCGCACATGGGTTAGTTTTGCAATAGGCCTAGTCCTGAGCAAACGCTACAATGCCAACATTGCCATCCGCACCACAGGATTGCAACTGAAAGTCATGATTGTCGATTCTGATACAATTAATATAACCTTAGGAGAACTCATCCCCAAAAGTTGATTATTGAGAAGAGGTACCCAATGTTATATAATTCACACATCACTCCTCATGTGATCAATGTGGGAATCTACACACTAACCACGGTATGAGTAGTGTGGGACAATGGATCCTAATAGGTATTGAAATAACAAAACGATTTAATTTGTACCCAAAATATCTCTTGTATAATCTAACCACACATCCATGTAACATCTGCATCATCCTACTAACCACCATTTTCGCCACACAATCTTGCCAATAGTTGAGCAAACATAACTCTACACATTATTGGATGATGCATGCTGAATTTTATACCAATCCTCTCTTGTATCTCGTCAAACCCCGTAGTTGAATTCCAAACTCATTTAAGAGAAATCCAATGCCTTAGGGGTAGCCACAAATTACATTCCCTTTGGAATCTCCTTCAAACAATCACAAGCAACAATCCTCAAATGTAAAAGATAGGGCATCGATCCTTTCTCCACTCACTACTCCCTCAAATAAGATAAACAATAAAGATTTAAGTATTGGAATCGAGGAGATCCTCGTTTCTTACCCTTATAAGAATGAATCTCCAATTTGAGAATGTGAAGGTTTTCTATTTGCTCCAAAATAGGAAGTGGGTCTTGCGCCAACCTTAACCAATTCAAGGTAAGCTTAGTGAGGTTTCTAGGCAATTTTCCAAATTCAACCTGCGTAGCTTGGGACGATGGTTGAAAGGAGGCACCTACCTTAGGCTCCCTTCCTAGGAGGTGGACACAAATAGAGAATCAAAAGACTTCGATCTCATAATCGATTTCAATATTGTTTCAACAGATCCGCTTTGTGCCATCGAATTTATATTTACCCCTAATTTTCTA
The DNA here is from genome assembly GCA_036873735.1 of Pouteria campechiana. NCBI lineage: Eukaryota > Viridiplantae > Streptophyta > Magnoliopsida > Ericales > Sapotaceae > Pouteria > Pouteria campechiana. The sequence goes on from JAYJMB010007997.1 coordinate 44,242, forward strand.
AGTTGTGTCTATCTCCCCAACCATCCATCATTCATCCATTCGCCAACCGATACATTTGCTACAGTCTAGAGGCTACAGCTACTCGGTAACTGGTCAGGATGTGGATGCCTTTTTTTTTTTTTTAATTCAACAATCAAATCCTCTCATACACACATCCTTCAATTGCCACATTTTTCCAATTGCAATTGGTATTGTTTTATGCATTGCAGAGCATATAGAAAGAATTTTCTGTTTATTTTGAAATAAACAATGATTGTTGATAAAGGATGCTTTTAGATGAAATCTTTAGTAGCACACGGACTGCTCAATGATGCAAAAGCATTGCGTAGTAAGACTTGAAAAGTACACAACTCAAAACATATTGAATCAAACATTGCATGAAATCATGCATGGTACAGCTGCATTTTGACAAGATGACAGTAGTATGCAATTAGCAGAAGTCATTAGGAAAAATATGAAAATGCTTAGGCTTACTAAGGACATAACCCAAGATTGACAGAAATGGATATCCAACTTCCAACAAAAATGGATATCTAGCTTCCACTTGTGAGCATCTTCTGAAAACATTGATTGGATTGCAATCTTATTGACTATCTCATTGCCACAAACAATGAGATAGAAATCTTATTCATAAACCAAACACAGTGGACATCTGTCAAGCTCTGAACATGAATAAACCACTGACTCAAATAAACTCCAAGGTTATCATTCAGAATAAAAACTAATTAATGATAAACATCATGTTAAGGAAATTGCCAAGATGATTCATCGGCCAGATGGCATTTCAAATATTGAGGTGGAAAAAAGTTATATACCACTTCACGGACAATGGTAATGGTTGGATCAGAGCAGGTATAAAGAAATTCGTTTTTGCTGCAACATGCTGCACATCAACAAATTTCCACCTTGCTGATCTGTGTTTGCTACTGGTACAGAAAACAAGTAGCAGCATGAAGAGTCTTTTATTAAAGCAATTCTTCTCAGTCAGAAACCAGAAAGCCTGAAAGATTTCAAGCAATCTAGACAAATTGGGAAAAGGGGATAGCAGCTTGGGAAATCGAACTATTATCTAGTTCATACTACTTAGTTCATGGAAAATATGTTAAGAGTGTAATCTTACAGTCCTCTCATAACTGGGAAAATCAAGCAGAACTTCTTTACAATTTTCCACCTCAAATTCACAATCTGAATACCGGACTTATGATATCCTATACCAGGTGAAAGTCAACAAACATGAATTGATGGCTTTAATACAAAATCAAGCAAAGTTGAAAGGTATAACTAATTGATATATTGAAATGCATTTTGTGTAATTGACAAGTATACACAGAAATGAAAACTATTTCATCATATGAAACCACATATACTCACATTCTGTCTAAGGCATCCTCGAGAAAAGGCAGGGATTTTTGCTGGATTGTAGAGCATTATAGGCATCACAGGAGAGTCATTGTCTCCAAGAACTTCAAAGCCCATTTTCTTAAGTTCTGATCGGAAAAAGTTACTGTTCTCACGTATTCTTGCCAGTTTCTGAGCCCCTGTACAGAACCAATATGGCTAATTTCAAGCTTCACATTGGTCAAGGCATATAAGCTCAATCCAATAAAATAAAAAGGTCAAAAAGAAAGATCTTCTTGTACCTCTACTAGAACCATCCTCTCCAAGAATAACTTTGATTGCAGATATAATCTGCTGCACTGCAGGAGGCGATATGGATGTTGCATACAGATGAGCTGGGCATGTATACTTCAGATATTGTATGAGTTCCTGAAAATGAAATGACATGGCTTAACCACAGATACTGTCTCTGACAAGTGTGTAAATTTTGTCATTCTATAAAGAAATCTGCCATCTTTGGATAATTTGAGAACAGGAGACATATTGAAGATTTTCTCTACATTAAATGATGCACTCCTGTGATACTCATAAAACTGAAAGGTTTTGGCGTTACTAGGTAGATGTGGATCCCACACAATTCATAGAAGATTTCCAACCTGGCCATTGCATCTCACCACAACCTCAGTTGCAAAAAAAGTATTTTTTTTTTAAACAAAAAAAAAGGATGGGAGTCACTACCAAAATTTTCCTTCTGTTGCAACAAACCTTGTTAAGAAATCACTGGGACTTCAGAAGCCTGGAGATAAAATGTAGACATGCTTATTATAGATAGGTTGGATGTCATGAATGCATTTTCTTAGTGCCACTGCAACTTGTCAGGGGCAAGTACAGCATTCAAACTCATGCTTAACTTAAAATAACAAAAAGATGCATCCAGTGTTGTTGCTAGGGGTGTAAATCGGGTCGGGTTAACTCGGGCTGGGGTAAACTCAACTCTAACCCTATTTGTAAAACCCCAACCCAACCCCAACCCTAACCCTAACCCTATTTCTAAAACCCAACAACCCAAAATCAATCCTAAGAAAATCGAGTCAGTTTCAGGTTGATAAATAAGGTACAAAAATATCATCCAACGACCATGATCCCTCCCACGCTCACGAACACCGCACATGCTATCCCTCCCACGCTCGCAAACTCCGCACATGCTATCATATCGCTGTGGTGCTCGATGATAGGAGAGCAGCAAGTCCAATCACCAATGTCAAACAGTGTCCTGTCTCTCACTGCTCAGAGACTTTGCCCACTTTATTGCCTGCTGGGTGGCTATTCGAGAATGGCAGGGACACCGAACGCAACATTGGGGTAGCCGGGGAGGGGTAGCATCAGGTGAATCCATAAGTTGCCGCCTACATGTCGCTGGAGAGGATGAAAACCCAAAAGGGGCTGCAGCTGCGGCGCTGTGAGATCGAGCAAAGCAAGAGGCAGCTGCCTACTATGCGACTGTCGCAAATGGCAGGGACGTTGGGGGAGCCAAGGAGAGGTAGCATCACTTGAATCCACGAGTTGCCACCAGTGTGTCACCGGAGAAGATGGAAACCTGAAAGAGGCTGCGGTTGCGGCGATGTGAAGGCCAAGCAAAGCAAGGCGTTGTGCCTATGCTGTGGGTGCGACTGTTACCTGCTGTGCTATGCAGCTGTTCATGAATGGCGAAACGCCAAAGGAGACGAGGGAGTTGCAGGACTACATGAGCTATCGGCTATGCGCCTGTTTCTTAGCAATTAGGGCAAATGGGCAGAGGAGTTGTATTTACCATATTTCATATATTTTTTAATTTACATATATATATATATATATATCGGGTCAGGTTAATTTGGGTTGCCCGACCCTCCAACCAGCATCTACCCAATTTGCCAAATCAGGTCGGGTTAAACCCAATTTACATAAACCCAAACCAACCCACCTTCGGAATGGGCCAATCAGGTTCAAGTTCAACCCGAACCGATTTACACCCCTAGTTGTTGCTGTCAAAATGATGCAAAATAACCTTATCATACAACTCTATTCATTTTTCTTTTGATTTGAAATTTCGAAGAAAAATTATATCTGAACTGTTCATGCATACAATGCCAGATATTTGATATTTCAAATGCGTCTGAATCAAAAGTACGCAAAAGAGAAACCAAACCTTGGATCCAGCAATGTAGCCTCCACATGACCCAAATGATTTTGTAAAAGTTCCCATCATTATATCTACATCAGCAGGGTCCACTTCTAGTAGCTCACAAACACCTCTTCCTGTTTTCCCAACTGCACCAATGCTGTGGGCTTCATCTAAATAGACGTATGCCTGATTCAGAGATTCACATAACAATTAAGACAAAAAGCTCTTTTTTCTTATTTTTCACGTAGGACTTATAAAAAAAATAAAAAGATAATCATTCTATACCGAGTTTCTCCATTGATGGCAACTGGAGAAGATATGATTAACATTGGGGATTGTTTGGATGGGGGGTCATAAGGGAGGGTTTCAGGAGAGGGAGGAAATCATTTTAGTATGAGTAACAATTACATCAGCAAAGTATAGGGTTTTTGAGGCAAAGGATAATATGGATGACGGAAAAGATATACTCAACTATGGAAAAGGCAAAGTTTACTATAAATAAATGTCCTATTGCATAAAGGAAGAGGGGTTTGGAAGCTCTCCCTCTTTATCCCCATCAAACACCCCATTAAGAAATTCCGAAGGCAGGTAACAATAAATAAGTAACAAACGTATATAACTAAAAATTGCATACATACAACAATAATGTGGATACCTGTGAAAGAGAAAAAAATGTTTTAAGTTTTCATTTAACAAATCAGAGAGAAAACAAAGAGATCATCATTGTATATAGACTCCTCACAGAGATAGTGAGTATAGAGACATGGAAGGGCCAGATTAAGAGCCATTGATTTCCAAAATAAGATAATAAAAAAGGTCTAATAAGAAGTAAATATGAGAACCCTTAATAAGTGATGAAAGCAGATACCAAACGGAAAATGAATTTATGAACATCCAATATGGTAGAAGAAATATCCTGTAAAGATATAACATATAATAGTCCACAGTTGCACTTGATCGGTGAATGTATAAATCTTGGCAGGAGGCTTGATGGAACACCATAGACAAGGCACTGGTTGGATAATTGCAACCTTCCACTGGCAGATTGAAAATTCTTAGATAAGCGGAAGGTAATATCCTTAAAAGCTGAATACTTGCTGATGAAATACACCAAACGACAGCAACAGGCACATCATAATGCGTTGATTTTTCTTTTTCTTGTTCATTTTCTGTTTCAATTTTTTGGCAGGACCAAATGGTGTTACTGTGTTAGAGATGATTAGAAACTGACAATTTCTCAAAGAAGAGCTCAACCTTATATTTCTTGCAAACTGCAATGATCTCTGGAAGTTTGCAAATTTCTCCTTCCATGCTGTAGATTCCCTCTACAACAACCATGATCTTCTTCCAAGGTCTATGCGTTCGGGGCTGTCCATCAGCAATTTGTTCCCTCAATACTTCCTCCAAGTGAGACGGAGCTAAGAAAGGAACGATGAAAGTGAGTATATGAAAGAGAATGATACAGAATTTTGTCAAAAGGCTAATTTCAACTGCAAGAATAGAAGCAATGCAGAACTATAAACTCACTATTATGCTGGAAAACACGAACAGTGGCTCCAGATCCTCGAGCTCCATTGACAATTGAGTTATGGTTCAATGAATCACTGATTATCAAGCCCCCCTAAGGTCATCCATGAAGAAAAAGGATTTCCTATTGTGAGAAATATTTGAATTACTATAACTGCAAATGGATAATGGAGAATTCCAGGGTCCTGATCCCCCAAGACAAGAATTGCATCATGGAACCCAGGCTAAAGCCCATGCTTTAGCAATCCAGATTCTCTAAGTATGCATTGTTAATAGGAAACTCATGAAATCGATTGAATCATCTGATCCTAGCAATCAACTATTCACCCTTCTTTTTTGACCACTCTTTGTTTTCTTTTGTTAACTGTCCACTTTGAGGCCAATCATCAAAGGACCAGGAACTACCAATCTAAGGATAATAAGGCATCAATTATCTGCTGTGCTGCAGATGAAATCAACCTAGCCATTAGGCCATGGATTGAACAAGTGCAGAGTGGCACATCAGGATATTATTCAATTACTGGTGAGGTGAGACCCTGAAATTCCCCATGGCGATGCCACAGGCTAACCTATGTTCATAAACTTTACAAACCTTTCCAATCAAGACTGGGATGATGGCAGAGTTTGTCACGTAACCCATACCAAAAACTACAGCAGATGGTTTCCCAACAAATTTTGCAACTAATTCCTCCAGTTCCACATGCAATGCAGTAGTGCCTGCTGCCATAACAGCATTAGTTGGAAGTTGAAGCAAAGACAATTCCATCCAGAACAAAATACATACCTCCATCCACACGAGTGCTACAAGTGCTTGGTGAATATCTCCTCAATGACTCAATGACACGGGGAGTGCAGTATTCATCAGCTGCTGCAAACCCCAGGTAGTTGTATGACCCTAAGTTAAGGCATTTACTTATATTTGTGGTTCGCCTGCCAGAAAAGAATCAGCTCAGTTCAAATCATACAGAGTCAGGTACATGCTCATGGTCTGAAATATTCCAGAAAAGCATAGTCCCAGGGTTGCTTCATGGTCTTTAATAGAGTTCTTTAGAACATCATCTTGCTGAGTACCATGGTTAGTAATTAAAAGTACCTACTCCTGAGCTCCATATAAATTAAACAGCAAGGATTTGATCTTATGTTGCCATTTAACAGGATGAATGTCCTTAGATCAAGTCAAATTAAAGTGCTAAAGAAAGAAGGACTGAAAAAAAATTTACAAAGAAAGACTGGAAAAAAATTTACAGAACAGAGGTGTAACTCACTTAAGTGTCTTGTTGCTGTCATTAGAATAACGTTCAACTACATCAAACCAAGCATCTGGCGCACTAGCTATTGGTCTGCCAAAACAATCCTGTGAACAGACCATGACTGATAAGAGAATATGTTATAATGCTTACTGCAGCTTAAACCTAAGATATTTGCCAAGGACTGGCTGATAAAACAAAAAGAGAAGAAAAATATAGCAGTCAACATTTTGAATAACCCAAAAGATTGAACAAAACAATAGAGCATAAATTGCTTGGCTTGGCAAGGAAATGATCATGGAATGGATGCATTTATGTTGCATAATGACTACAACCAGCATTCTCAGTCCATATCATCTCAAGAACATGAGCTACTGGTACAAGTAAGCAAATCATATATAAGAAAATTAATTAATAAAAATCAATGGATCAAATCTCCATATCTTCAAAGTGAAGACTCCATATTTCTTGATTTGTTTACTCGATTTGGATGACTTCACCCAATTGGCCATAATTAATCTCAAAAGTGAAACTACTAAACCCAAATTATTAAGTAACTAATCATTCATTAAAACAGAATTAGGCCAAATCCATCAATTTAGGAAAAATCCAAAATTGCTCCTAATTACAAAAACCAAATTTCACTCAAATTTTTAATTTTAATCACTAAATTCTTACAGATTCACATTTAGAAGCTTTTTTGACTTATCTAACCAAACCAGTTTGCACGAAATTGATCAATTTCACCAAAATCTCCAAACCAGCTGTAATTTCACCAAATTGAAACTAATCAGAAACTATGAAATCCATGCATGCATACACGCATATATACATACATGTACATGTATACCTATGTGCATATACTTATGAGTATGTATTATATTATTTTCTGTAATCTCTTAAGACCAATTGAGCCTGATTAATCAATTCAGGAATTTCTCCAAAATCAAACCTAATTTAACCAAAAAAACGTTTTTATAAATTGACAATCTGAATATCTGTTTTGTTATAAATCTATAGTTAGGAAGTTGTTTAAATTCATCAAATCAGAATAATAAGCACCGAATGAAGCAATTTGAGGAAGGGTTTTTTTTCCCCAAATTATCAAATCAATTGAAATCTGTAAAATCTCTACATAGAGCTAGCAACATTAAATCCATGAATTTCTAATAAAAAAACTGATCTAAGGTTTTTACCTCTTTTAGCTACCAACCCAAAAACCAAGAAAATGCAAGTCTCCTTGTTTTATTTTTTTTAAGCCTCGGATTTTCACGATCAGGTAGGTAATGGTGCGTAGGAGCATGTAGAAAATATGGAGAGAAGTTTAAAATGAAGAAAGGAGGTCAAAAATGATCTCTCTATCACCATTTAGCCCCCTTTATGGAGCTGACATTATTTTATCAGCAATATACAAAATATTATCAGTAATAAATTAATTTATCAATAATATTTATTAACAATAAATTTTGATTTTTTTGCAAAATAAACCTTTGAT